>JAHWFP010083688.1:162142-172252 GCA_023313725.1 Lithobius niger
TTTATTGTGTGCGTGGCGCATCTTGAGTACTGCAAGTATTTTGTGAACGGCTACGTCTTCCTGAGTGGATGGCTTTAATCGATAGCCGCCATTGTTTTTGTAAACATCTTGGATGTCAACAAGGCACTCTGCTACTGAAAACATACAATCGATTATCTGTGTTCGTTTTGCAGAGAACTCAAGATAGGCCGCGGACACTGTAGTTTTATATGAATCGGGATGCAGCTCACGCTAGCATTGATTAAGTCTGGGTTGAAGTTAAGTTGGGGTTAGGGTTGGGGGAAAATATTATAAATAAAAGGCCTAAATGGCATCCAAATATGGCGATTGATGCGGGAGTGGGTTCAGTTGGGAGGATCGGGAGGGAAGTGAAGTTTTAAAAGCCAAAAAATTCAAGCCCAACACTCGTCCAGCATGTGGGGTTACAATTGATTGCTCACAAAACGTCAAACAGAACAGTATTTCATTATTGATAACAAAAGGTGATAATAAAATACACAAAAGTCTTCAGTCTTGAGTGTTACAATTATTGTTGAACTCCGGTGATAACAATTGGGGTGTTCAGATCAGCAGCTCGATATCGGCAATCGGCGGATGTAAACAAGCTCTCCGCAGAAGGAGTGGACACCGAGACGTACATTGAAGCTAGAGAAAAAAAAAACCCAGAGAAACAAAACTAGAGAAGTGTCACCAAAAGTAGCGAGAATTCCGTGAATGACGTGAACACTTTTTTTAGTCGTTTAAATTGAACATGTCCTAAAATCGACTAAAAGAACTTGTAACATTGGCTGCTTGCCAAACGAATATTCCCACACAACCCCCCTTCCACATTCGGACGAGGGGGTCCTCGTGACTGCAACCATCCGTGCTGGGCGGCATTTAAGAGGGGTTGCGTGCTACCCGCGCCTGCATTCACACACCAAATGAACAACATAAATTGCCCCATCTCCCTCCTCCCCCCCCCCCTCCTTTCTCTTGAAATTACGGTTTTTCCCATGCTGCCCCAAATGCCCTCTATTTCGTTATCGTTGAAAAGCAGTAGTCAGCACTACGCTTTCCTTAAAACTATGTTATAAAGTAAAGGCCAGGAAATAACACAAATATACATTAAAAACTTGACGTTTCGGCCCACCTCGGAGCCATTATCAAGAGTAACAGATAAAAAGCATTACAAATAACGTAAGAAAGCCATGAGTCAAGTTGCAAGTAAGGATGTTTTACTTGCAAATTGACTCATGGCTTTCTAATGCTATTTGTAATTTTTTATCTTTTACGCGTGATAATGGCTCTGAGGTGGGCCGAAACGTCGAATTTTTAATGTGTATTTGTACACTTTCGTGGCTCTTACTTTATCACATTCTAACAAGTGCTTATGAGTTGTATATTCCTTAAAACTTGTCAAGCTGTAGTAGGCGCGATTCTACTAGAGTACCGATTTTTTGTGGGGGGGGGGGGGGGAAAGAGGGGTGTTTTTTAAATGTCCTAATTTGGGTTAAGTGTCGTGGAATTAATTATTGCCGATAAGCTTTTTGGCCGTTTGAAGTCGTGATGTTAAGTTTTCTCGGAACACTTTTACCCGTTTCTGCGGTACACAAGATATGCAGATACGTCCGTGGTCGAGCCGATTGCAACGCCCACCCCTCCCTCACTGAGATGGACTGCTCTTCACCTTAAGAGCAAGGCAGTACAGCCCATTCGTGTAATGTGTAACTGAATCCAATCGCAGTACATCGTCCTTTACTCAAAATCTTATACTACAAAATCGAGTTTCCCTTTTTCTGTTTCTCTGTATTTCTTTCTATTCCTTGAGGGAATTAAGGCAACTGGCTACTTGGTCTCTCTAACGCCATTATGAACGTATTGCAATGCGAAAGAGAGGAACCTTTCCTCCCACGCGATTGCAATTTGCTCCGAAATTGGAAGGCGAGCTTTTATGGTCGCCTGGCCCGTCCGGACGCCGCCAAGATGCAAACGCCAGATTTGAACGGGATGGAACGAAGGCCAGACGCCTTCCTTGGCTTGCAACACTTGTTTCTATCATACTATCGGTTTGTGGTTCGAATTAGGCCTAAAGAAATATACAATGGTTTACGACTTAAAATAGGCTAGGTCGTTCTATAGAGGGGCTGGCGACTTAAGGCTGGACGGGTATAAAAAACGTGTAGTTTTTGTGTGTCATGTGTCCTGAACAAATGAGAATAACGCTCAGGACGCTTAACGCATTAACGCTAGACCGAACCCTGATCACGTACGTGAATGATCGCATAAACGCCGAATTTTCCACGATGGCGTGAGGCCTAACACCCTCCTTGGAAAGAAGTAAGATTCTAATTATACCTTTGTTTCGGCCCACCCCATTATTTTATCGAATTAATTTTAACAGCCTGTGGGCTTTTAGTAGGACATTTACGGTACATTACAATACATTGATTGATGAGTTCATATTGTACGTTACAATGATAGGCCTTTCTATACAATGGTTTACGTCTTAGGGGGGGGGATTGAGGCTTAATGGCGCGTCGACAGCTTGGTCATTAGCGCCAACCTCAGTCACAGTGCAGTGGTCCGGGTTGCCACTGCATCACACATTACAGAGATACACACATTACGTCTTAGGCTATTAAAACTTGTGAGTAGTGGATAACGCAGTTTATTATATATGTAGTGAATTTGAAGGCTTGTTTGTTTATTTATTTTTTTGTTTGTTTACTATTTACCTACCTTTGTTTGTCCATCTCCCGTTTTTCCGAAGGTGAACATCCCTCATGACTAACAGGTTAAAATTTTTCATTATTATTATTATAGTAATAATGATGAAATAATAATCAATTTACCACAGTTAGTGGAAGGATAACAGAAGGGCTTTGGGCCACTAATACTGCTCCTGTGGAGGGAATGTTTCGATGTTTTGATGGTTTTGTGTGGCACTCTCGGTTGGTCTTTTCAGAATCACGTGTCAAAGATTCGCTCTTTTCTTGGAAGCTGATTAGGAACTAAGAGTTAGGAATTAATTAGATGGCAAAGAAGTACAACGACACACGACTGGCACGAATGCTATAAAATTATATTTAAAAAAAAAAAACATGATTTAAAAACGTGGGTTGTTGCTTTTAAGTGTAAAACGGCCAATAATTGAGACACACTGGAAAAAATGGCCGAAATGTCTTTCAGTACTAATTCCAACAATTGCAGTAGTTGAGAACTATAAAAAAAAAATTATGGGTTTAAGGATGTAAGCTCCCTTTTGCTACGTATAGATGAAAATGGCGAGCGTTGCACGGCGTTTGCGATTATTCGGCTGGTGGAAAATGCCTTTTGCGGCTTACAATTAGAAATCAATTGGAGAGGGTTGTTGGAGGTAGAGGGGTGGGGGTATATTCGAAGGGGCTTCGAGGTCGAGTAAAGACGATAGGAATGAAAGAGCACTAGTCCATGTGTGGGTAGAAAAGAAGGGGGAAATTGTTAAATGGGGAGGGGTAGGTTTTCGCGAGCGAATGTTTGAAGAGATATATTATTAGCGGCGCTCATTTGCATCTGGTGAGCACCGAGGTGGATTCTAAGCACTCGTCTGCAGAAACTTGCGGTGGGGGGGCTGCGAATAAAAATTATCATTTTTCGCTGTTGATTTTTACAGTCTTGCCCCCTTTTTCCGCCCCTCCCCGTCCCCCATCACATTTTGCGTCAGTAGTTCTGTGTTAAGCTTCAATTATTGTAAGCAAGGGTTTTTCCCCCTTTTTTTTCCCCAGTGAGTGGGGAAGTTGGGTTGACTGACGGCCGCCTACCTTGTTTTTTTTTTTTTTGGTATCGTCTCTTTCACACGTTTTCTATTCGCATGGTTTTGGATTTGCATTCGTTGATTTTTGCGAATAAAGAAACTTTTTTTTTTTTTTTTGGTCATGTTAAAACTTGTGTAGCTGGGTGCAGTTATTCCTTTTAGAGGAAAAAATGTCGAGTTGTAGCTTACACGTATTTTTTTTTGTAAGGTTTCGATTTTCGTACAATTTCATTTCCATTTTGTCTCTGAACGAGCTTTGGCTTGCGTGACTCGTAGATTATGGGTGTCCACAATCTTTTTCGTTGGGTTATTATACGCATATGTATTTATTTAGATTCTTTCTTTTTTTTTTTTGGTTTGATTCTTTTCATATGTAAAAAAAAATTAAAATATTAGGTAAAAGAAAATTTTATAAATAATTAAATATAAATCAAATAGGTGCCATGCTAATTTTTCTGCTAAAGAATGTGTTCTTGTCCCGTCGTGATGTTCGAAAGTCCCTGGTCAATATTTGGACTATTTTTTGACGGTTGAAAAAATATGAAAAGTGGTAAAAGGGAACACTGCGGTCTTTTTCTGGAGACATTTTTTTTTAAAGAAATAAATAAAGAAAAAATCACAAGGTTAAAGGGTAAACGAAGCAAACATTCTGCAATAAAGACTGATCTTGTGATGATACACGATGCACTAATCTGAGAAAGAACGAAAAGACAACGACTACTGTAAGTCCTGGGTTCGAGTCCCAGTCGTGGCAGTTGTCTTTGCTTTCTTTCTCAGATTAGTGTATCTTGTTTCCTCACATGGCCAGTCTTTAATGCAGAATGGTTGCTTCGTTATTTTTAGGTTGGCACTACTTTTTTCTGCCCCTTTCTTGGCCTTTCTGGCCTTATCTTTTGGCCTTTTTATGCCTGTATGCCATTTCTCCTAGCTGCAGTATCCTCAGTGCAGAGAAGCTAAATCGGAGACATTTTTTTCTCAGAAAGGGCAACATTTCCCAATGTTGGTCGCCACTCGCCATTTGGCGACTTATAATTTAGCTTACTCGCCAAAACGGCGAGTAAGCTACAGAGCATACCACTAAAAAAGAGGTATCTCTGTAACCGTATAAGTTAGAAACGAACGGTTTGCGGCGTTATGCTCAGATTTATAAGAGGATTTTCTGCATTAATATTGGAGTTTAAGAAAATTGCACAATTTTGTAAATGCATAAATTAAGAGAAACCTTGCATCATACAAGTCGTAATTGGTATGTGGCGAGTAGAAATTGTGAAATGGCGAGTGCTTTGTAAGGTCTACTGTCCAAGTGGCGACTGCTACTAGATTGACATTCGAAAGGGTTGAAGGGCAACCCCTTACCGGTGTACGCCACTGATCATCAAAAATTCTTGCGTGTGGTACGGGACCATTCTTTGGCATATTCCCTTATTAATAGCTTGTTCGGTCGTGGGGTTGCATTCAGCTACATTATGGGGCGGCCATTTTAACCACTCGGCTTAACATGCACACTTTGTTCGGATACCCAGAGACCCCCTCACAAAGCTCGCAGTGTGATTTATGTATGATTTAGACCCACATTTGAATGGCGAAATACCTTGAAGTAGCGTACAAATTGTTAAGCGCTGCGCAAACCATAACTGAACCGTACCTTGTGTGGATTTAGCCTTATTCGTATGGTAAGAATTTGTTTCGAGAGGTACGGATAATTTGGTCCATCTTTTAAGGTCCGTTAATACTTGAGTTGCCTGTTTAAATGGTCCCTTAAGACTTGAGGGGTCGTTCGGAAGACTGGGGAAGTTTTTATTTATTTTTATTCTGGTCAAGGGTTTACTCGTAGGCGAGTTATTATTCTCTTGGTCGGGAGAACTCCGACACCTTCAGAGCGCGTGGCTTTCCTGTGTTACTCATGGTCCTACACGAAAACTCCGCCCTCGTTCATAGCGAGTGGCTTCCCTGTATAACTAATCGTCGTGCACGAAAACTCCGCCCATGTTCATAGCGAGTGGCTTCCCTGTATAACAACTCATCGGGCTACAGGAAAACTCCGCCAACGTCATAGCGAGTGGCTTCCCTGTATAACTCATCGGGCTACAGGAAAACTCCGCCACCGTCATAGCGAGTGGCTTCCCTGTGTAACTCATCGGCCTACAAGAACAGTCATACGTATCCTCTCGTTGTATTTAATTTCTTGACTTGGCGCGTTGTAGTTTTAAGTTTCCAAGATCATTTTTGCTCCTAATTTTCAAAGCGCTTTTGGTTCAGAATTTAGATTTTGGTTCAAGTTGTTTCGGTTTGATTTGAAAAAAAAAATTGTTTTAACCGGTTTAAAATAATTCTGCTCGAGAGTTTATATATACAGAAGAATGGCGTCGTTATTTCTGTAAGCTTGATTAAAATTTTTAATGTAGCGTAACAAAAGTATCGAATATGCACGTAATATATATATAATACTATTAAAATATAGCCATATTCACAGCACTGAAAAATAGAAATACGAAATGTATAGGCCTATACAATGTAGGCCTATAAAAGACTTATTCAAAGGATAATGTTTCCATGATTACTCATAGTTATGTAGGCATACCTTAAGTTTCTAGGAATTCCTGTTGGCAAGCTTATTTTAGATAGAACTCTGTTTCTTTTATGTGTCAATAAAATAAAGGTACACCTATAGTATAGGCCTACATTTTATAGGCCTGTTTTTCAGTGCTTTATGAGTCTCCCTGTATACGTGGATATTAATAATAGCCTGTAAAGCACTGCTTCCGTAATAATTCGTAGAATTGCTTTTCAGGAAAATTGACCATGCTGTATTATATTAGTTTTGTGTAGGGATCTAGTAATATTTTTCTTTTACGATTTGGCCAATTTTAACGATTTTTAAAATTTTTTTAATTTTCCAGTTTTGGTGTGGTTCGATTCTCTTAAATTTTCTACCAGCCGATTCTTTCACTAGTTCTAAGTTCAACGTTAAGCTAAACAGCGTTTTAGGATACAAGAAAAATATTCAGGATTTTCCTTTTGTGCTTTGCTGTTAACGCTTACCAGGGGCGTACGCGGACTTTCGGGGGGGGGGGGGCCCACTTGCAAAAATTGGAAATTGGACACATTCTTTGTGGACCTCTTTTTATTCGTTTTTCTTGGGAGGTTCCTTACTTTGCCTCATTCCCCGAGACGCAAGAGGCAGAAAAAACGGGCAATTCACTATTTACGATCCTCGAAGATCTTTTGTTTAAATGGTTTTTGGTTTGTTTTAATGGTGGTTTATCGTCATGATTTTTCTGCCTGCACGGCAAAAAAAAGCAAACAATAATTTTTTTGCGTAAAAAAAGGGCAACCAATGTAGGCCTCAACGATCAATCAAAATTTTACTGAGATATGCACGTGTTTTCTCCTTTAGTAATTGCAAGCTTGTTTTGAATTGATAGATTGAGCTAGTATTTACTTAAATACTGTTAGCTATTAAAAGATTATTTTATGTACTGTAACTGAATCATTCATCGTAGTATGCAAACCCCCCCCCCCCCCGCCAATGCGTTCATGAATGTGTTTTCTTCTTTTTCCCTTAATCTTATGTTTAGTTCCATCCGTTAGAAGCAAGCAGACGACGACGACTTAGTTTTTCTTCCTTTTTCTTTTTTTTTTTTAATCTTACGTGATGGTCTTATTTTCTACCGTGATGACATCTAATCCCTAATTTGGAAAGCTGCTTAATTATGTTTTTTTTTTTAATATTATTATTCTACTTGACGCCGAGGAAAAGAAGAGCTTTGAGACTGGATCTGTTTTTAACATTTTCTTTTTCGACATTTTTCTTCTGTATTTTTACGTAGCCTTGATATTATATTTAATTTATTTAGTGTCGAGGTAGCGGAAAGGGATGTTGCCCCCCCCCCCCCCCCTCCCCTCCCCTGCCAAAGCTTCTTCCGTTTGGCAACAAAACCGGTAGCTGGAATTGGTTCGCGAAAATTCACTTGCCGTAAGCGACTCGAGACTGTAGACCTCTCAAAAGTGAACCAAGTTTTTATGTTTAAACATTAAAAAAGTTCGTTTGCGCATAAAGCATTGACGGAGCTTTTAATAACGGTGAGATAGTGCTCGTATTTAAAAAAAAAAAAAGCTTATTTTTCTGTTGACTTGTCACTCTTCGGTACAAATCCTTAAATTGACAGGAGGTCCTTCTACGCCATTTTGTTTTTGACGTTAAGCTATTTAAGCATATTAATTGCCCGTCTGTATGTACTTAAAACCCATTCTACTCCATTTGTATGCTTATGGAAGAGGATGGGGTTTTTAAAGTCCCGTTATGGGGATAGCTCTATAAGGCTATCTGATTAGCTCGGATACCCCTAACAACTCTGCCTGTGACTTGCTGGTTTCTTACCGGTTTATAGGGAACCTCGCTTTTCGCTGTTGTGTGATGTACTCGGGGAGTAGACGATTGAATCCAAGAATAATCTCAAACCCAATTTACTCCTTACTGCATAGCTAGGGGACTATGCACTGAGAACACATATTAGGCATAAAACACAAGTTTAGGAGCTTGGTCTTATCCTGAGCTGAGTCCAGGAAGACAACCTTTCGAGTCGTCTGCCCCACACCATGTGGCTTCCCATGATCCCTGCCCTCGTATTTATGCGTGGGCCAGAACAATAGAAGTCGCCTGAGGCATTACGTTGCGTAACCGCTAACAGGTTGGAGCCGGCTCTAACTGGTTTTGAACAATAGAGTAGCCTCGTTCCCGGCTGTTGGCGTTCGGCCAAGTTCCGGTGTAGACGGAAGTTGACAGGATGCCAAGCAGCTTATGTAACTGCAATGTGCACCATGTGCGTTCAAACAAGGTGCGCCCTGCTATTCGTAAATAGTGTGTTACAGTTGGACTTGGTTAGTTTGGCGTCTTGGGTAAGCGTCCTATCTGGTGTGGAAGGTACGCCTACGCAAGAAACCCCTACCAACTCGTTGTGTGCTTTGCGCTCTTCTTACGGGTTCCAAGAGAAATCTTATGAAACTTGCTTTTCGTCGCTGGACTTAGCCATATCGTTGTCCTGCGTAGGCTTACATTCTAGTGTGGAAGGTACGCCTGCGCAAGATATGTCCCAACAACTCGTTCTGCACTTTGCTTGCTTCTTACGGATTCCCAGGGAAACGTTCTTAACCGTGTTTTTCGTCGCTGGAGTTATTTCGTCGTCTTGTGTACGCCTACTTTTTTATGTAGAAGGGATTAAGTTCACGAATAATACCAGTATTAAATGTTAGAACAACGCCCAACCAGACTCTCTTATGGATTTGGATGGATATGAGTGTGATCGGCATTTAAGTAGCACCAACGACTAGACGGATTGGGTCCCTGAACACTTGAAAAACCGTTAAGTCTTTTTTTTTGGTGGTACTTCACTTTTTTGGGCCAGATTTTCACCCCTACCCCTTAATTAACACAAACGTATTTTCCTAAAAACCAGCGACTGGGTGTAATTAGTTCTCTTCGTGCCATATTTTTTCACACACTGGCTATAATAAGCGCTGATTTTTGTTCGCGTCGCTCACTCATTCAGCGCATCCTGTGACTCATGTCAGCCATCTGACTCAAATCCCACCACTGATTCTCCTACTCCCCTCTTTTCTCTTATATTCTTCCATGTTCATTTCGTGTAAATGTCGACGATGACGATGACCCCCCTCCCCTTTACAAATTATTCATGGTGACGGAAATAAATGAGGCTCAATAAATGAGCTGTCCCTTCGAGAAGCATGCTGTCCTGAAAAAGTTTCCCCCTAATGCTTCCTCTTACCAGACGCGCGGTGCCGTTACTTAACTCGCACTTAAAAATAGTAGTCTCGATTTCTACGATATTATTATGTAGATTTGAGGTGCCATATATTTAAAATTGTGCTCCTGCATATAACGTTTAAAAATTAAGCTGTAAGTGTAAACGCACTGAATGTACCTCTTAGGGATCAAAACAAAGGTTTAAATGCCATATGTGCTTTGATGGTAAGAAGATTAAAAAAGTTACGTCATCAGATTGGGTGTGCGCCCTCCCCCCCCCAACTTGAGTATCAATAATTTCAGGTCTTAATAATTTAAAACCTATAAACATACAATAGTGCCGAATCAATTATTTGAATGTGATCTTTGGAAGCCAGAATTATTCAAGATGCTTTAATGAAACCAATTTTGCCTAAAAGCCTTCGGCGATGGTGCTCCAGGCGCCAGCGGAGGAATCTGCTGAAGCCATCTCTTGTCATTCATCAGTTCTATTATCTTGGGTGTTCGCTTTTCTCCTTTGTTAATCTCTAAAAGCGAGGTGCTTCCTCCATCACTCCTTTACCCCCCCCCC
>JAHWFP010083688.1:179328-191245 GCA_023313725.1 Lithobius niger
CAGCACCTTTGAGTATTAAGAATCATGCAAGAGACCCTTTCTCCTCCCCATGGGTTGGGTTTTGAGGGGAAGTTGTCAGTATGAAATGGCTGCGTATTTTATTATCTCGATGTGCTGAAATGCCATACCACTCTTGATATCTGGCTGCGAGGCTCTGTGATGGACACAACGTGTGTGAGAGTAAGAAAGAACGTCATGAAGATGCTGTCATATGAAACGTATTTATGATGACTGGTAATTTGTTTGCATATGGCTCGTGCAATTCACCATGTTCTCTCACTCGCAAGTGTCGATAAGCTGTAGGATTTTAAGGTTGTTAGGGCACGTTTATACAACCACTCACTTTTGCATTCTCGCAGCTAGAAGCTAGAAATCACCTCAAATTCCAACATGGCGGCGGTTTTATGTCTGCCGCCTCGCAACGTAAACAGCAAATAACGTGAGTTCAGAAGCGTTTGGGAAAATTGTTTGTCATGAGGAATTCTTTATATTATTGGCACGGATTATAAGACTGCAAGTATTTACTCAAACGATGTCGGGTTTAGCTAATCCATTTAGCGTTGTTACCATGGCAATGTCACCTTTGCCATCGCGATTGAGTTCTAGCTGCGAGAATGCAAAGGCGAGTCGCGTTAACGTGCCCTTATTCCCCCCCAGATGTCGCTTCGGTTTGTATGACAACTCAGGTCCAACACTTTCGGTTCTGTGCGTTTGAGCAGCGCGTGGCGTACTATACGTGCAGTGTATTTAATGTCGATTAGCTCTCACCCAAAAAGATAGATCTCTAGACAAACTGTTTCGTCCTTGTTCGGGCTCGTCAGTAGAGAATACCGTGTGGATGAGAGCTGGGTTACGCTTGCTAGGGCAAATGACAAGAGCGAAACGAATGCGGTTTCAGCCAGCAAAACAGCAGAAACTTCTGCTTGTTTGGGGCCCGGGTGTCCCCAGCCCAGCTCTCATCCACAAGGTATTCTCTGCTGACGAGCTCAAACAGGGCGAAACGGTCAGTCTAGAGATCTCTGCGGGTGAGAGCTAATTGATATTAAATGATCAATTGGCAGAAATAGGCGTAGACCCAGGTGTCTTAACATTCAGTTGAATGGAGCCCCAAACAAGCCGAAGTTTTTGCTATTTTGCTTGCTGAAACTGTATTCGTTTCGCTATTGACAGTGTATTTAACGCGGCCAATGTAGACATTTTTTTTTATGTGTTTTAATGGTTCAAGAGGCAATATTCGTTAAGCTTGACACACGTAGTCGTATAAACCTCATCAAGTTGTTTTTAACTCAAACTGTTGTTACTTGCTGAAACCAAGGCTGGTCATTTGGCATGCTGGGAAAACTCGAGTAACCTGACATTTCACCCCCTCCCCCCCTGTGAAACAAAAATTTAGGTCATTTGCCTGCCAGCAAGCAGTAAACGTTACCGATTTAAGTGGAAATTGATTTGTATTGAGAAATGTTTGGGAATTTAAAGCATGATTGCATCTACGTTGAGCAATTATACCGTGTGTTTTAGAGCTAGTATGTTTATTACAAGGCGTTGCTGCTCGATTAGTGTGTCCTGGTATTATTTTCGCTTGTAATGTCAATTCCATCTGTCACTCTCCTCCCCTTTTCCCCATCCAAATACATAACACGCATATCGTATGAAAAGTTGACGGTGTGCTTTTTTTTTCTGCAATTGCTTTCCGAATCCATAGTCCATTGACTTGCGGTCACGTGACGATGGACTGCACGCTATTTTGTATGCATGGTTTCCCAATTGTGCAAAGCAGTGTGTCACACCACACTTTTGGTATATATTTTTTTTTAGTAGAATTCGGACTTTATAACGCAGTATGCCAATCAACGCGTTATCGATGTCGAGGCCGCGTGTGTGTCCCTCTCCCGTGTGTTGGGCTGTTCTGCTGCTTTAAGCAAATACAGTTACGTGGCTGATGTAATATGTGTAGCTGTGTGTGTGGTGTGTTGAATTGACTGGATTTTTTTTGCTGTATGTTTATTGATTTTGTGGTTGATGCACGTATAGAATTGAGCCCAGGATCTGCGTAGTTGGCTTGTTGGTTGGTGGGACTTGCGTGTTGGATAATAGAGACGCCAGGAGTCGAATGCAGCCAATCTGCTCCAGTTGCTAAGGGAATTGTGGGCGTCGCTTGGTTGTCATCACGGTCTATTTATATTACATACAACAAGCTGTGAGGTTAGATGTATAATCGTTATTGTATACTTTCGTCTCGTTTAAGAGGTGGCTGTTAGACGGGGGTGTAACTATGCTAAATGCCGTTTTTTTGGTTTCTTTACTTATCTGTTTTTAAGTGCAAGATTAAACCAAGGCATTCGGTAACAATGCTGTGTACCAACCGAAGTCGATCGTCAACAGAAGCTACTGCACTGCATTGTTATGGAACAACGTGATTTAACCGATTTGCACGAGATCATTGTTGCGACTTGCCTGTTTTATCATTTTTACAAAACACCAAAGTCCACAATGTCAACACAATCCGACGTTTCGACTGACTCCAGCTCCTCATCAAGGGAATGAAAACACAATACACTTCAAACTGCATACGGGTGGAGAACAGACAGCTGATTGCAGGCAAAACTGTCAAAGTCAAAACAACAATTCGAACAAGTTTTCAAAGGATTTAAAATTTATAAAAGAGAAAGAGGAGAGTGACCTCTTAGTGCTGAAGGCACAAGTTGTGCTACAAACAAGTCGCTGTCCTCCTCTTCCTCTTTTTTAAATTTTAAAACCTTTTAAAACTTGTTCGAATTGTTGATTTGACTTTGGCAGTTTTGCCTGCATTCGGCTGTCTGTCTGCGCCTTTATGCTGTTTGAAGTTTATTGTGTTTGCCTTGATTCCCTTGATGGTGAGCTGGAGTAGGGCTGAAAGGCCGGGTTGTGTTGACATTGTGCTCTTTGACCCCTCTTTTTTTTTAACATTCTTCATTCTTCACACGTTAAAGCATTGTTGCTCGATGCCGAATTGCTCCTTCAGCTTGGAACAAGCGAGCTGAGAACTTACCCCATCATCCAACAGCGGATGGGAGGAAGGGAAAAGACGTCCGGTGGGGTTCAAATAGTGTGACGCTAAAATGGAAACTAAAAAAAAAATAGTTGTCCATTTGCTTTTTACATCGTTAATTGTCAAACATAATTTTTGACGTTTTTGGTTTTGATGTTTGCGTTGTTGGTGTTTTTGATATTGTTGGTGTTCAGGGACGTCCAGCTAAAATAAATTATTTCTAGTAATTAGTTCAATAATTGCTTACAATAAATTGAAAAAAAATCGTATCCCATTAGAAAAAAAATTAAAACACAAATTATTATTTACTTTTTACCGACTAGTTTGCCAACTGCCAAATTCTATGAGGGTGCTCGTCCCTTTCTTCTACCTTCCAGGTGAAATTCAAGCATAAGCAACTGACCTTACCTAACGAACAAAGCCACCAGCAGGGACGAGTATCCCTCCAATGTTTGGTCAATCGGCAAAACAGTTAGCTAAAGAAAATAATATTTTTTTTGTACTAGCCGGAAATAATTTGTTTTTATTTGTCTGTTATCACTGGTTTTTACTAGCTATAAGTACTGGAAATAATTACTAGAAGAGATTTCTTTTTACTCGCATCACAAACACCTTAAGAGCCATTCGTCACACAGATCCTCAATAAGCGTAAAATCTTTTTTTTTTCAATCTGTTTAACCACCAGTCGGCTTTTCCGTGCTTATGTATACCTATATTTGCACTCTCTACCGTGCATATACCAAAGTTATACGTGTCTATAGGTACACGGTGGTCCACAAAACACTGACAACCCAACCGTTAGTCCAACTTTTCTAGTTAGCACCCCTCAGAATCAGGAGAAGACAGAAATAAAATCAATGAAACTAGAAGATTTCTGTCCTCTCCTGGGTCTGAGGGGTGCTAACTAGAAAAGTTGGACTTAAGGTTGGGTCGTCAGTTTTTTGTGGACCACCCTGTATACTACGGGCGCTTGTCAGTATCCCCACCACCACACCCACACGATGAAATACAGGAGTGTAAAACAAATAGAATCGGTACATTCATTCTGGCGGTAATTATGAACATCCTTGACCAAGACTGCAAACAAATTTAAGATTACGGCACCGCCAGAACGTATGTACATATTCTATGTTTTACACTCCTGTATTTTGATGTGAAGTTGTGGTTTGACTATATTTGGCCAGTGTAGCTTTATTTAAGGCATACTGTTGCTGTGAGACAGTAGACAATACACCATCATTGGTTAATTTAAGTGATATAATGTAAACTGACCTGATAGGAACTGCAAGGGGGTCCATTGCGAAGTCCCTGCCAGACCTGCTAGTTGCGGTAGTTAGAGACAACCGGGCTTCTTCAGCCGGAATGGCGTGTATTCTTGCCGTTACCCTAACTATCATTGCAGTCTACGTAATCAATTACCAAAATCTAATGGTTCCTCTTCCACTCAATGGACTTCGCTCTGTCTCTACTAATGTCTAGTAAAGTTCAAAATTGAACCGGTTCGTCTGTACAAGCATTAGTTTGACGTGGAGACCTACGGCTCAACGAAAAAAAATAAAGTAATTCTTTAGCACCTCCAAAGCACATTACAGCCTGTAAGCTAGAAAGGTTGGCTGCTACCAGCTTGATCATGAAGGTTCTAATAATCACAGGGGCAACTAAAAGATCATCAATGTAGATCATCAATTATCTTCCCCAGCGATGCAGTGCTCACAACGTTTAGGATTTTTGGAAATTTATCTGTTTTAGGCTAATCTACAAAACCGATATCCGATAAATTTACTGATGACATTTGGCACTTAAACCAGTTTTAAAAATGTCGTGTAACTTAGCTGAACAGTTGATGAGGCCAGATAAGTAATAGGATGGATTTTGTTACTGACAAAATTGGTATACAGCAGGGTTGTGAAAGACCCGCTATTTTTTTTTCTTTGCCCAATCAGGGTCGTTTTTTTTTCCAAGGTTTTATCAAGTTTAGATGTTTGGTGAATTTTTTTTAAGTTTATGCACTCAAGATGTTTCAACTCTGCTTACGAGTCGCAATTTGAGCTGGGTGCTCTTGGGATTAGGTTTAGTAACGTGGCAGTTTATTGGGAAACATGATTATTAAACATTCCTTCATTCTTTCCAGCACTCAGTAAAGGTAAAGTATTTGGGTTAGTCAGAGATAAACTGTTAAAAAAATTGATCTCCAAAACGCCTTTTTTTCAATTACGAACTTCCAACCTCCCTGGGTGGGTTTTTTTTGTGAAAAGAAACAACAAACAGTGGGTTTTTATTAGGCTGAGGAAAATCACAACAATCCTGGTATACAGCTGCTAGGTCGTCGTTAATGATAAGTACCTAAGTTTGGCCCTTAACTACTAGGAAGGTCAAAGGATGGCCTGACAACAACATCGATGTCGTTTCATTGGCAAGTGTTCATTTGAAATCCCACTGCGGCGTAGACAACCCTTCAGTTGAGGAGCGACGGTTGGCTCGGGTGTGAGGCCAACTAAATACATTGGGTTGTTTGATTGGGGAAGGGGGATGGGGGGTGGGTGTGGTTGGTTATGTACTCTTACCCGTCGTCGGTCTCTAATTTTGATCCTCTTTCCGAGTGAACGAAGACAAATGCAAAGCCTCCTAGCCCCCCAATGATTGGCTCATGTTTATTGTGTAAACAAGTTGAGTTGGGTGTAATCATTGCTGCAAATCTGCCTTTGGCTTCGTTTCTGGATTATAGCTTTAAACTTGGCTGCCCCGTTCAGTCTCGCAATTGCATTAATGTCTTTTCACAGCTCGATGTTTGCGTGTGTGTGTCGCTGTTGAATCGACTACAAAACGGAAGCCTTCTCTCTTAACATTTTTAATGCTGTCTCTGGTGTATAAAAGACTTAAAATTTAATACTTCCTTTCGTGTTACAAGAAGAATTGCCTTGAGGAACCTAATTGCAAAGAGATTCACAGTTTGTACAAGTTTTTAAGACTTAAGTACTAGGAAGTCTCAATTGGGGACCTTACACTGTGTAGGATTTTAAACGAGAATTTCGTAAGAATTAAAGAAAAAACAACAAGCTATTTGCTTTCACATGTTTAAAGAACATGTAATGAAATTAAATAAGCCACCCATAGAGAGCCAAGTTCGCCGATACCTAACCTGAATGAGGAATTAGTCGAGGGATTTAAAGTATTGCTGAAGAGCAGATTGAAGAATTTGGCTAACATTTTTCTGAAATGAAATACCATTGTTGTAGCGGTATTGCAAGTAGATAAAGTGTGACGTCATAAGCCAGTAGAGAGTGAAATTTGGTAACTGCACTGTTTTCTCTTGGCAGCCTAATTTGTAGAAATTACAAGATATGGTGTGTTTACCCTGTTGCTGCACAAAGGTTCATGTGTATTACGTAAATGGGTTTGAATTCTGGTTCAGGGATAAGGGCGTCTTATCTCATCTACCTATTTAAGATAAAATACATCTTTTTGTGATATCGATTGTGATATCTTTGGCCGGATTCTGTCTGTTAATACATGAATACCACCTTCTCGAGTGAAGCGTATAACCGCTGGTATAACCGACCGCTTTCTCGAGAGTGTGGAACAGTAGAAATTCCATGATGAGCTGCTCGTCGATGATTTATTTGAATTGTCAGTAGTAGGCTTTAGCACGTAATTCCTCTTTTAATACTATACGTTAACAGGGTTTCTACCAACCTGGAAAACTGGGGGAATTCTGATTTTTTGCCCACAACTCGGGCAACACTTTTGGGCTATGTGAGGGAGACCAGTACACAGCTAAAATCTTGTAAAATAAAAATTCCTCCCTAACATGATGCTATAAATAGCCTGGAAATTGAACCTACACTACTATGGAATACTTAGAAACCTCAGGGAAATTTAGTTCGGTATTTTGGTTGGAACTCGTGGTTTAAAATTTTAAAAGTCGGATTCTTGGTTGTTCACCGACCCACCTTATGTCCCCAACCACCTTCTCTTTGATTGGTTGAAATTCGCTGCTGGAAATGTCACGCTCGTCATCGCGCTCGTGTGCTTTTGGCGTCCGCTTCGCCCCGAGAGTGGGGGAAGGGGGGGGGGGATGGGCATAAGCGTCAGGCGTCGTCTGCTGTTGTTATTTACACACTGACCTTTAAGGTAGGTCTATTTGCAGATGGTGCGCACTTTCTGTACTGGCGGTGATATTTGAAGATTTTTCTTGCCGCTTTAGGGTTATAGCGCTTCTGGCGTGGGTCTGCTTTCGTCTCTTGTTGGTCTTGGTTGCTGGTGCCTTGTTTTATGAGTTAAGTCATGTGCGACGACTGAAGTTGCTTGAATGTTATTCATACCAAGCAGTAAACAATAATGCCACTATAGAACAACAGACCCCCCCCCCCCCCCCCACCCAAAAAAAAACAAATGTTGACGGTTTGGCCTTGCATTCTTTGTCGCCTCCGAAGAATGGGAATTTAGCGTGCAGAAGAGGGGTGGAGTGTTTTGTTCCCCTCTTTTCTACATATCCATCCCCTTTTGTCTTTTGTTGGTGGATGCGGTCTAGGAATCACAAAGAGGCATGATGCACACCCGTTGAGGGACGACGGCATTCTTTTTTTTCTTCTTTATGTCTTTATTTAGTTTTTTTTTTTTTAGTCGTATTCTTTATCTTGTCTTGGCGAGAGAGCTTGAGTTTTGTTGTCGTCATCGTCGTTCTTGTGTCGTCCACTCACGAAGATTCATGTCACTGTTGACTGGAGGAGCGATAAAGCTGCACCGTTCTTCACCTCCTCCCATGTGAATCCGTGTTTCTCGATGCAACGACCGTGCGTTACCTTTTTGTTAAATTTACCGTGTAAATGCGAGAGGTTTTTATTTTTTATTTTTTGCTATAAACAAGAGGGAGCAGTCCATTTTGACGTGGGTGGAGGGAGGTTGTAACTTTTAAGTGTTGGTGAAATTTAAGCTTGTTTCTTTCGAAACGTTAAGTTTCTTCATTTTTTTTTCTTGCTTTAGTGAGATTGATCGATCCATTTGAGGAAATTTCGAGGGATTTTATAGATTTATGGAAGAGTTTATTTCAGAGATTCTCTCTAATTCCTATGAAATGAATGAAATAACCATCATGGAAGAGGTGCTGTGAGAAGCGAAGGTGTGACGTCGTAAGTCGTGAAACTGGCTTTGTTTGCCGATACTTAACCTGAAGGAGGAATTAGTCGAGGGATTTAAAGAAATGCGGAAGAGCAGATTAAAGAATTTGGCTAACATTTTTCTGAAATGAAATACCATTGTTGTAGCGGTATTGCAAGTAGATAAAGTGTGACGTCATAAGCCATGAAACTGGCTTTTTTTCTGCCGACACACTTAACCTGAATGTGGCATTAGTCGAGAAAGTTTAAAGAATTGTGAAAGAGCGGATTTCAGACATTTTCTGCATTTCTTATGAAATGAAATACCGTTATTGCCGTGGTATTTGGAAGGTTTGTCCCTAGTTTGGAAAGTTTGTCCCTAGGTTTGGAAGGTTTGTCCCTAGTAAGTGAAACTGGCTTCGTGGTATTTGGAAGGTTTGAAAGGTTTGTCCCTAGGTTTGGAATGTTTGTCCCTAGTAAGTGAAACTGGCTTCGTTTGCTGACACACTGAACCTGAATGTGCAATTAGTGGAGGGAAGAGTTGTGGAAGAGCAAATTTCAGAAATTGACTACAATCCCTATGACATGAAATTATTGTAGTGGTGGATTTGAGCAGAGAAGTTGTGATGTCAGAAGACCACCTGAACCTGAATATGTAATTAGTCGAGGGAACAACTGTTGAAGAGCAGATTCAGAAATTGGATGTAAATTCCCATGACATGAAATGCCGTTATTGTAGTGGTTGAGTTGATCAGAGAAAGAAAGGTGTGCTGTCAGAAGACCAACTAAACCTAATTGTGGAATTTTGGCATTTGCATCAAAACTGCCTCCCAACGTGGGCCCTTCCAACCCTGTAAATTCGTATGGACGACATACAAATATCAGTACTCTGCCTGAGATTTTCGGACAGGCCCCCATCAGATCCGACGAAATGTTTGACCACGGCCGTGCTTCCGGCTCCATAATCTTAAATTTCCCTGTATGCTTCCTGGAAACGGCCTTTCATGATTTCTGCTCGTTAGATGAGAATTTTGATATCTCATCTAACGAGCAGAAATCAGTTTTAAGACACTACTTGACGGTTTTAATATTTTAGTCATGGATAAAAATACTTTATTTCGAATTGGAAGGCGAAATCAAATGGTCTTTACTGTATTACGGGCGATTCTAGAATACACAGCCGATTTTTTAGGCTATGGTGCCAAATCACTTTACTTGTCTGTAAACTAAATTGAGGCTGTTCATTTTAAGTTCTATTGCCCACAAGTTTTCTTGGAGGTCTTAAGTAACTTAATATTTCATATTTGCAGCTCTTCAAAACTAATTAGAAACCACACGACAAGCGATGAATCAAGTCCTTGAATTTGAGACTTCCGTATAACTGGAGCTGATCCCCCCCCCCCTCCTCCCCTCCGGTTTTCATAGTTCATGGGCCAACATATTATTAAACCAGTTTAAAACCCCTAGTGGTTATTTTCGCCGTGGATGAAGAATCAGAGACTCTAGTCGAAAAGCTTTCAGCATTATTATAATCCGATTTCTTTCGGTTTGCTTTTTTTTTTCCTACTCATTTTTACGAAAGTTTGTTCATGATAAATAGGTAATAACCGTCGTAAAGTTTAGGAGTTTATTGCATTTGTGCCCTGCAAAGATTTAAGTCTGCTCAAGCGAAATAGATCAAGTGATGAAAATCTCGTTTTCCCTTCTCTTGATGCTGGCCGTTCTTCATAACGTCTAACCTCCTCTCCCCTCCTCTCCCATTTGGGCTCTTCCCGATGATGTAGGGGGTGACACACGGTTCACGGGGGAATTCAGAAAGGAGGGGAGACAATTTAAAAGATAATGGGATGAATTTTTGACACGGTGAAACTGCAGCAGTTTCGTGTCGTATAGGTCCCAAGTTTCGTCACGTTTTTTGGTACAGTAACCATCACGTTGGAGATGGAGGTTCTACCTGTGGAAGTGTCAACCATTACTGATACCTCTGGCGTAATAGTTAAAATTATTTAAAAACCAAAATGGGTAGAAAGGGTTTGAAATTTCGAACGGGTTGTCCTCCAGAGGAGGATACTAGCAACTATACCATTACTAGCATTTAGTTCCCATCAGGTTTGAAATCGACGACTCGCTGTAACTATGGTCCCGGCCACAAACTGCCGATCTGCTATTGTTAGACGCTGTTAAGACTCCGTGAAGCGTCGTCTTGGAATAGACTCATCCATCCTTTAATAGGTATGGTGACCAGACTGGACTCGCATACTCCAACAGTGGGCGTAGGTACACTGTATGCCCACAGAAAGTGTGTAAATCTGGAAGTTTATACACTAACTTGTGGGCATGCAGTGTACCTCCGCCCACTGTTGGGAGTATGCCAGCCCAGTTTGGTTATCATACCCATTAAAGGATGGGTGAGTCTATGCAAAGAGGCTTCATGGAGTCACTGGTGAGAATTACAAAATCCGTCGTATGGCCTGCGTCCGTAACACATAAAACTTGGCACGTGGAACCTAGTTTAAAAGGCGATCTTCGACTCTACTAAATTAAGCCTCAATTCCCCCCCCCCCCCCTCTGCGAAATTAACACTTCTCAAGACAAACGTGGGGCAACAGTTATAAGCTGACCATCCCAAAATTCAAATGAAATTTTTCAAAATGAAAAATTACGCAAAAGGAAGAATTGGAAGTGACCGTTTTAAGGTTAAGTCTACTTTGATTCGATCCTACTTTCAACATCCCGACTGCCATGTTTCCTAAAACCAAATCTCGCCTGGGTCTGTTGAACTTAAAATCCTTCTGTTCAACTTTTACATTTCATCTTCGATTAAAATTCAATTCTCCCCCATGGTCTATTGTTGAATTTAAGGAGCAGTTTGAGTATAAGTCTTTCGACGGAGCGTAAAAGGTCGATGGGAAGTGGACAGCGGCTGTTCTCTTCGAGACGCCATCTTGGATATTTGTGTCGAAATTTTCCCAATAATGAGCCGGGCATCATTTACACTATCGATTGCAAGCGAGGAAAGATGGAATTAGCAGATAATTAAAATATTAATGGCTACTTCCGATTGATTGCGATTGCCGCAACATTCAAAATTTATGGCCTCGTCCGGGTTAGTGTTCTCCCCCACCACCACCGCCGCCATCATTTGGAGATGATGGCGGAGCGGAAGGGCTTGGCCCAGAATTATTAAGGAGTTGGCGCATGCGTCAACGATTTGCCGGAAGTGAAGGGTACTCAGCGCCTGTGCAAAATGTTGAAACGATGGCCGCTGGCGCTGGCCGGATGCGCGCGATTGGAGGAGGAAAAGCACGGCTGGATTTAGGTATATATATCCATATTTAAATACAGCCAACTAGGCGAGTTTATTTGTGAGGATTATTACGCTGCGGTCTTTTGCAGCGAGGCTTAAAAATGGGTGTACTAATCGTACTTCCGTTGTACCTGATGTTAATTAAATTTTGATTTTATTTGTTTTAAAGTGAATAGGTTTATAGGTATCCAATTTGATTTTCTGTGGTGATGGTTAACGTCTTTTTTTTAATAATAAAAATTAATTCTTAAAATTATTGTAGGTTAAAATTTCCTTTCGTGGGAAAACCTGTTTATGAAGGATTGATTAAAAATGTAATTTCTTCATCTTCTACGGAAAGAACGTAAGAAATTCATGGTGTTCCATACCTCAGGATTCCGACATAACCCGGGAAGCCTGGGGTACCAGGGAAGCGTGGGATACCAGGGAAAGTCAGGGTAAACCAGGTAAAGTCAGGGGAAACTAGGGACAGTCAGGGACAGTCAG
>JAHWFP010083689.1:9756-22818 GCA_023313725.1 Lithobius niger
TGCTCGCCTCATTCGTGGCTAAAACCCACGTTTTGAGTGAAGAGTGAAGTCGGAAGCCGTTTACACCCCTTGTTGCTCGTCTCAATCGTGGCTAACCCCACGTCTCGAGTAGAAATCAAGACAACAGTTGCAGCCCACACTGATGCTCGTCTTATTCGTGGCTAATATCCACGTTTGGAATGAAGACTAGAATTGGAAGACTTTTACATGCCCTGCTGCTCGTTTCGACAGTGGCTGACCCCACATCTTAAGTGAAAGGAAAGACAACAGTTGTCGTCTACAATGCACGTCACATCCGTGGCGTTTTGAGTAAAGACAAAGTCAAAGACGTTTGCCCTTCTCGCTGCTCGTCTCGATCGTAATTGACCCCACGTCTCAAGTAAAAATTAAAAAAAATAAAAAATTACTGTTCACACTGATACTCGTCTCATTCGTGACAAACACCCACGTTTGAGTGAAGAGTCAAGACGGAAGCCGTTTCCACCTCTCACGACTTTTCCTGTCCATGGCTAGCCTCAAGTCTCAAACAAAAATCAAGACAACAACGGCCGTCCACTCTGGTGCTCGTCTCATCCGTGACTAATAAACCCACGTTTTGAGGGAAGGGTCAAGACGGATGACGTTTTTCACCTTTCCCAAGTTGTCTCAACTGCAGCTGTCCCGAACGAAAATAAGACACCTGATGCAAATGCAACTGGTGCTCGTCTCAAACATGGCTAAAACCACGTTTTAAGTAAAAACTCACACGGATGACACCCTCAGCTCTTCCAACATCTCCACCACGGATAACCCACGTTTCAAGTGAAGATCAAGTCGACCATTGCTGTCTACACTCGTCTCATTCGTGTCTAGAACCACGTTTTGAGTGAGATTTTTAAGATGGACAACGTCATCACCTCGAGCCGCTCGTCTCGATCTTAACCAAAACACACCCACGGCACAACCACAGCACAACCTTTACGCATACCTGTTCCCACGATTCGAGCTCCTTCTACAGGTACTGAAGAAAGCTGAAAAAAGCCAAAGCCTTCTCCTCCTTAGAGCCCTTCTGGCCAAATTTCTCAGCAGTAACCCTTCACCCAAATCCGGGATTCCGAACCTGAACGCCTTCCAAACTGCCCCATCCGAACACTCCGTCTCAACCTCACCCGAACCCACACGAAAACATCCGAAGAGACAGAAACCAACTTTTCCTACCTGTACGCTCACAAACAGGAGAAACTTTACTTGCAATTATCTCCCATTGGAGGAGGAAAACAATCGATGTCACCGACGACAAAGCCAACCTAAGCAGGGAAAGAGCAACAGTACACGAAATCAGAGCGATTTCAACATCATGGGCACATCACAATGCCACACCTATAGAGGAAACCCTGGCAGCCGCAACCGGGCGTCACTCAACGACTGTCACCTCCCACTATACCTGAGGAACATGTCAAGTGAAGAGAAGAGACCACGCAGGCTGGGACCAATCGTCACAGCCAGAACTGTGGTCAAGCCCCATTTAAGCACAAACAGAACGAAGCAGAAGCAAGCCATCCCACGATGGAAGCAAGTAATCCATAGAAGGAGGCAAGCCATCCAAAGTAGGAAGCAAGAACCCTCATAAAAATAACGGTCCTCTTCAGAGTCATGAAAGAGATCCAAGTTCCTATTTCATCACATTGTTCTGAATAAAGTGCGAATTTGTACATAATAAAAATTTTTGGGGCAACGCCTGCTTGCATCCCGGGGCGCCCCTTCAGATCGCTGCCCGCCATCACGTTTGACGAGGTCTACTGATAATGCAAAATTATCAGATTAATATGTTTTGGCAAACAAGAAAGAACATTTTACTAGCAAGCAGGCGGCGACATACCACCGAAAAACCTCCAGGGAGACATCACATTGGGGACAATGTAATGCAAAATTATCAGGTTAAGTAAGTTTTAGGCACACAAAAAAACATTTTTAGCCAACCGAGCTGAGGGCCGGCAAAATGTTGTTTTAAAAAAAATTAATTGTTCAGTTTTCTTCAGGCTACGTCTCCTTTCACTTCATTGCCCTATTAATGATACGTGACGATTAGTTTTTTCCCGTTTTTCAGTGATGTCGTTAAAGGTGAGGAACAGACACTAATCATTAGCTAACCTACCGGGTTTGAATATTAAAACTGTAAAGAACATTAAAAAACTTTGTTTTGGTGGTAGCAATGGTTGACCAAACACAGCAGTAAGGTTTCACAAGGACTTAAACTTCAGCAACATTGTAAAACCTGACACTTTACACTTTACATCTTCTTTGCGTTCCTTTACTATTGACTTTGGTTCAGTTAAACCTTACCTTAAAAATCAAACGAGTTCGTTTTTATTTTCTAACTTGAGGAAGCACGGATAGGGTTAGATGGAAATCCACCTAAATTGGAAACCCGACCAATCAGATTTTTGCGCATACTGGCTAACAAACACTGATTTTCGCTTGCTTCGCTCACTCAGATATCCCAAGCACGACACAGCCTGGACCCCTTTTCCGCACCCGGTCTCCAAGTACTTGTTTGCACATCTTATTTTTATTTTTGGTTGCTTGACAACCTTAGGCTGAATTTTAGTGACCCCCCGGTCCATTTCAGGCCTGTGTGCACCAAATGTTTTATTATTATTATATTAGAGTGGGAAATGAATAAATACTCTTTTGCAGAACAAAGTTGAAACCTTTAGCCCGGCGGCTTTGGAATTTTTATTTCCGGGGTTACAGAAAAGTAAATTGTCGACAATGTTTCATAGGGTTTTGTTTTCATTTACAGAGAGAGAGAGGTCTTGTCAATGCCGATCAATTTGCAACGTCGAGCACCGCAAGTTTAAAGTTGTTGTTAAAGTGATTGTTAGTTTTTTTTTTCATTGTTTCCGGCCATTTAGCGTCGCCTTTTCCTTTTCTAATCTACATATATAATACGGAGCAGGCGACCAAGTCACCGGAATCAAGTACCCCACCCTGTAGTGCCATCTGTTGACTGGATTCGCCTTCAAATTCGGGTTGGGACACTTTTCCAACGTCGTCGAACAGATGGTACCACTTACCAAACCTGCCATGTCGACGGCCTTGGACTACAAAAGCGGGTTATAACACTTTTTCCAAAATCTGCGAAGAGATGGCGCCACTTACCAGACCTGCCGCACCGTTTTGGGGTTCGTTTTTTTGGTATTGTTGTGGTACAAAAGCGGCCAACAAAGTTTTAGTCGCGTGGACTGTGCCATTGTCGACGTTTGAGCTAAAAAAACAACAACAACCCGTGTCTACTAAACCAGAAACTTTAAACCAAACGACGATTGGTTCTTAATTACAAGGGCCTCGAAAGTGGCAGCCTAATACGATGGAAAGGCACATTTATTTCCTAAATGTTCACTTCCAGAAAGGAGTTGAATTGTTTTTAAGTGGGTGGCAACAATCGTTGCTTGCAACAATATCGCAATGCACGGTACCGTGGTGAATTGTTTCAAATGATTAACTTAGACATAGGGTTACTTGCTTACTGAATGCTGGATTTCTTAGGGCTTTTTTTAGCCTTCACCCAAACACACGCCAGCGAATTTTCCGAGGCTGCACCAAAGCGAGAATGTCACGGGGCGACGTTTTCGGGGAGGGGAAGGCGGGCAAGCGTGTATGGGGGAACACGTATGCGAATCCGGGAGGGGGCAGGAGTGTGGGGATTGGGGGTTAAAGTAATTGTGGGGAAGAGGACATATGTAGGAGCCATTCACATGTTCGGTCTTCGGTTTGATAAATTGAAAACCAAAGGCCAAATACCTGGAGGGAGGGGGGGGGTGCACAGCATGCGCACGGGCACAACTAGTAATTAGCCATAAATCGCTGTAAATAATATTAAGGAAAACTGGAAATTACCCATTAGCGAAAATTATACACAAGAAATAACGTAATTCTGTAAGCCACATTTATGCACTTACGTTTCGTCGGAGTGGCATGACCCGGATTCGAACCGTCCATAGCGGTGGAGGATGTGGCCATAGCAGTTAAGGCGCTATGGAAGTGATCTAGGGGCGAAGTGGGAAGCCGGTTCGAATCCGGGTCATGCCACTCCAACGAAACGTTAAGGGCATAACGGTGGCTTACTGAATTACGTTATTTCTTGTGTATAATTTTCGCTAATGGCTAATGTTGTCGGCCCGCCTTTTTTATTCGCCCGTCATCCAGAATGATTATGGTGATATGTGATACGTTGGCATACCATATTATTGTTCGAGCATAGATAAACGTGACAGCTCATTGGTGTGCTCGTAATCTTAATCTTGAAACTTTGTGTATTTCAGTTCATCCCCTCCCCCCCCCCCCCCCCCCCCAGGTGCACAACCACATACAACTCAACGACAAGAGGTTCAAAGATTACATTGAATTATTTAACAAATTTAAAGTTGACAAATTCCGACACCAGGGGAGCCTCAGTAAACCCATATAAAAACGAGATGCAGCTCATTACTGGCATTTGGTTTGGTGCTTGCCACAAGCGCACATCCAAGTCCCCTCTTGTGTCAAACTTTTTTTTAATTTTTGTACGGTTCTGTCCGTTTTTAACACGTCCTAGCAAGTTCAGCCTTGTTAAGATGGACGTTTTACTTGCAACTTGACTCATGGCTTTCTTGCGCTATTTGTAATTCTTATCTATTAATCTTGATGGATGAGCCGAAACATTGAATTTTTATGTAAATGCGTGCACTTTCCTAGCTTTTACTTTATAACATTCTAACAAGTGCATTTTAGTTTAAGTATCTGAAGTCTTACAGGAAAGCTTACTCGGGTGCTGTTTTGACTTTGGTTCAGTTAAAAATCATTAGCCTAAACATCAAAAGAGTTCGTTTTTGTTTTGTAATAAGTATACCTGTAGTATAGCAGGTTAGCAACAATGCTGATAGAATGCGTGATTTAAATCGCCGTCAACGATGCGTATACAGACTCCGCACCGAAGGCGAGGTGTTTGCTGGCATCCAAGGCGGCGGTGTAAATTCCGTATTCTTTGTCCCGCTCTTCGTCGTGGGGCAGATAACCCAGTTTGGGTTCGTGTTCCGTAAAAGCTGATTTGTACCAACAGTCACTTTTAACATCGATGAATGCCCTTTTTAGGAGTGAATGGCTCGGTGGTAACAATAGTCGAACAACGCTTTTTAATTTTGCATTGTTGAGGCTTGGGCGGAAAAAGTAAGGACCGTTCGGGGACGGCCCGCACTTTAGCTTATAATTTCCTTATACAAGTTGATTCTGTCCATAACGTTATAGCTGCAGTGATATTGGACAGTGATTATTGAATATTACGACAGTGCGTTCCTGCTCTAACCCGAAAGCCGACCCCTTCGGCGAACTAGGGAAATAATACCGATTTCGCATTGGTAAATTCAAGTGGTCCAGACCGTGCCAAAGAGGGCTGGGAACCGTTTTATTAACCAATGCGAAATCAAGCCGGCCAGGCCGGACCGCTATTTCGAGAGCCGCCCGGCTCACGCCAAGACCACTTTATTTACCAACGTGAAATCAAATTGGTGACGGAGCCGGCCAGCGCCACTTAAATCAGACGTTGATGCGCTGCTATCCTCGCGGCTGCGCATTGCAGCTTCATTTCGTCTTTGGATCATCTTAATTCTAGCTTTTCTTATGATTCGTCGATGTGTGAAATACAAATTTAAATACTGTGGTAATCGCCAAAAGAACACCTAGGTCAGCTTATCAGCGTCCGCCATTGTGGCGAATGTTTATGAATGGTGCTGCAGTGTAGCGGCAGAAAGTGGAACGTGTCAAATACCACAAACCGACACGTGGCGGTGCTGTAAATCGTGGTGAGCGAGCCGTGGAATTAACCAATGCGAAAGCGGGCCGTCCATTGTTTACGCATTGTTGCTAATTCCGATGTTCACCTTGGTAAACAAGGTGTTAGAGAAATGACCCCTGCACCGAGCAACAATAAATTTGTTTTATTTTTTTCTAACGATATACCTTTTGGAAATGTGCGATTGACATTGTTGTTCGGAAGGAATGCGCTCTTCAATTGTTTATTGCAAGCGGATATTCGTCGTAGAGCAGATAACCCTGTTGGGTTCGTGTTTACCTAAACAGCGAATCAAGCAAGCATTTAGTTAGATAATGTCTTCAAACCTTGGGTATTCCGAAACAATGGACAGCCCTTGTGCATTGTTTGGGAATTCACACGGTTTTCGTGCATTAATCTATACTTAGAATTGTTTGTTTTTTTCTTTTGTTTGGGGCCATTTTCTGTGTGCAATATACAGACTGTCAGTTTCATTACTTTGATTTGATGTATTTCAGAAGCATTTTTTGTTTGTTTTTGCTTTTAGGGAGCACGAACCCAAATTGGGTTATGTGCCCCACGACAATAAAAGGGACAATTTAGCTGAAGAAAGCCAAGCAGAAAACCCGCGACCCTTAGACCTGACTGCAAATGCTATTTTTCAAATGAATTTTTGCAAGCGGTGGTTAAGTGGTTATTTGCCCTCCGTGGAATTGAGGTAGTTGCAAGATGAAACAAAATATCTTCCCTTGCAACAAGCCATTCACAAACAATCGAAAAAAGTCAATTATACCAATACTTATTTATTTATTTTATTTTATTTATTTCAAGGGCGGTAGCAATACTTGTAAAATCAACCAACAAACAAGATTTACGCATGATATCTATACACACGCTAGTGTGTCGTGCCAAGTTAAGCAACAAACATCACATCAATTCAATCATCAAGGTTGTAACCCATTGTAGCACGACGCCATAGCGTCAGTGTCTAATATCCTAAAGCAGAGTTTGGCACATTTCAGGTACTTGGGAAAAATAATAATGCAGCACAAAAGCTTAAATTATGGTAAAATAAAGAGCAGTGACCCACCTGACAAAAATAAATTTGTGTAGGAATGTTAGCTAGATGGCTTTCAGTGCAAAATTTGACCATCAACAACGTTGCAAATGTGTTACTAGTTTCTTCTAATTCTTCTTCTTCTATTCCGCTCATCCCCATGTTAATTCCCATAGGGTGATTATTCACCGATACCGAGATAGCGGGAAGGCTTCCAGCTTTGAAATTTGACAAAGGACTTTAGAACGATACGAACTGCATGACCAAAACAGGGGGGGGGGGGGGGGTGGTTGGTCTCACCCAATCGCATTTGAGATTGGGTGGAAACTGTTTCAGGCCTCTCAGGCAAGTGTCTCAGTCTTCTTGGCCTGGGTGCCGGTCACTCAGGCATCTTTGGGAATGAGACTGCCGATGAACTTGCCCGTCTCGGTTACGAATCCAGAAGCCACCCTGTTCTCTTTTCTGTTGGCCCGAGGGATTTGGATCCAGTTGTTTCAGCGGTTTCTAATGGGGAGTGGCAGGCCCGATGGAGCGGAGGTTCCACGGGGCGTACACCCATCAACCTCTGTACCTGTTGCTATCGTGCACCTGCAGCATCGAGAATCTGGTCTGATCTCGAGGCTGCACACGGGACATGTCTAGCAGCGGGCGCACCTTTACCGACTTGGGTGGTGTGACTCACCTATCTGTGTCTGTGGTACGGGGACCGAGACTGTTCGACATTTTCTTTTGTCGTGTCCTCTTTGGGCAGCACACCGACGCCGACCACTGGGCGATGAGGGCGTCCCTATGCGTGAAGTCCTGTGGGGGTGCCCCCACATTTGGCGTCATTGCGACATTCACTTAGGATAGTGTTAGACTTTTGCAGAGCCACAGGCCGTTTTACTTGATTGCTCGCCCCCTGTTTGCAGTGGTACATTATGTGGGGTTTCACTGTGGGGTTAGGTGCGGTTGTTTGGTTGTTTGGTTTTCAATGGTTGTTTGGTTTTCTAGTTGTTATAGTTTTAAGTTAGGTTAAGCTAGTTAAGTAGGTTAATTATGAGCGCATGATCTTTGGGGTGTTCCACCTCAATAAAGTCAAAGTCGTCTCTCGTTGGACGGCCAAAGTTCGGACAATGACAACGTGTATACTGACGTGCTTATCTAGACTCACACTAGTATGTCGACACAAATCTAAACAACTTTACCAAAGAAAATGTGTCTATGTGCAATTCACGAAAAACAAACAAAGTGTCAAAATAAAGCCAAAAACTGGTAAAGAGGCCACCAAGTGATATGAACTAAATAAAAAATACAAAAAAATAATATAAAAACTAACTGATAAAGAAGCGACTAAGTTGAGACTGGTTCGGCCTCTCAAAGGAGTGAAATATGAAATTAAAATATTAGAAAAATTACCACTCAAGCTATTGTTAACGTGGAACTTTATTACATATCTGCAGACTAGTAGAGTTGAGTCTAATACACAATTTAAAAAAAAAGTGATATCATATCTAAAACCAAAACCGGTAAAAAGGACCGCCAAGTTCCAAATGGTTCGATCCTTCAATGGAGTGATATCAACACACCCCTAACATTCGCCAACTTAATCGCAGCGAATAATACTTTGGACGTTAAATGAAAACTAGAACGTTGCTACCGAAAGTAGCAATGTTCTAGTTTTCATTTAACCGTCGAACTATTAGTCGGTGCAATTAACTTGGCGAATGTTTTGGTGTGTTGATATCACTCCCTTGAAGGTCCGAACCGTTCGGAATTTGGCGGCCCCTTTTTACCAGTTTCGGTTTTTGATATGGTAAATTAGAAGCTGATTTACACTTGCATCAGATTTACACAATACACGTGTCAAGATTTGCTAGAGATGTACAAATCTATAAAGGGGCGTGTCATTTCAACTTTGTCGAAGCCTTGAATCCAGGCTATTCCTTAGAAGGCAATAATATTATATTAATTGTTTTCTCCCTCCCCTCCTAAAAGAAATGAAAGCACTAAGTGCAAGATTCGCAAAATTTTATAAATATGAATATTGCGCAACAACTATAACGGAAAAAAAAGTTAATTTCTTCGCGGAAATTGGGTTTGAAGCCGAAGCTAGAGAGATGCACTAGTTGCTGATGGACTGTAACTAGGCAACCTGTCTGTAGGCGTCGTCAACACCTGTTGCTGAGCAACGGGTTGCTAGGATATGGAAGAAAACAGCCTTGTTTGCGCCCATGTGACGTGCGCCTTATTGTACCAAACGCTGACTTCTTTAAAGTGTCATTTTTTCCCCCTTTTTAACTCTTTGCTTTTGTTCTTGTGAACTGTGAAGTATGTTAGACCATACTGCTATGTCTCAAAAAAACTTCTTTTCGAAAAATATTAAGGAAGAAGCTAGCCAACAAGTTGATAAGACCTCATTAGCTGATGTGCCTACTCCTCATTGCCACCCAAGCCACGACGTCATAGCAAAATGAAATGATAAAAAAAAGACGACTGTCATCACAAAACGAATTTCTGTTGTGCCGTACTTCTTTTTTTTTTCATTCTCCCCCCTCCCCTCCCCCGAAAAAAAATTAAATCCCCCCGTTTTAGCATAGATTAGAAAGTTAACGAGATATAGGATCCTACTGCTTCCCGTTCTACGCGGGGCCCTAGCGGCAGTTGCGGCTACTAATACCTCTACTAATGTTTTTGCTTTCTAAGCTCGCGAAGGCAAAGCATTATCAAACGTATTTGTAGCCGCAACTACCACTAGGGACGCGTAGTACTGGAAGAAGTAGGATGCCAACTTTCCAATGTATGCTTTTAGTCATCTGTACAGCTGACTAGCTGGCTGACTGTACAACTGTAAAGCTGGCAAGACTACAGAAACGTCTTTGTCTGTCCGCCACATTTTTCATCTGTAGTCAAGTGAACTTTACAAAACATGGCAAATTAAAACAACGTCGCTTACTTATTAGCTAATAGGGTTTTTCGACGTAACTCAATGAAATAATAACATTTGATCGTCGCATTTAACATGCGCATTAAACACAGTTTAAAGATTCCTTGTGGCCACAGCAACGTGAAGTCTCGACACCGTGTTGCAGTAATGAATAGGCCTACTACTCGCAAAACCAATTTACCGGCTACTTACGAAATTGAAATTTGAGATGGTTGTACCTTTAGATTATATAATAGCGATCACTGTTGCAGTGCGTGATAGAGATGTGCACCTCAATAAGTGCACAGACGACCGATTGCGACCCTCTCTTGTTTTTTTTCTTTCGTCCTTCCCATTGAGATCACGTAGACAGTCTTATGACAACATTAATTGTGTATAGCTTTTCCCGTTTATGAGTAACACTCAATGCGAGTGCGATGAGAAGTCCAGTGCTGATGTCTGTTGGTTTGTCACAAAGATAGATTTTTCAATCATCAAATGTTGAACACGCCTTTTATGGTCAGGGTCAGAGTCAGATGTCGGGGCACTTCGGTTTCGTGGGCCCCTCTACTGGCGCAGATACGTAACAAAGCCAGCTAGGGAAGGGGTCCCGGGAAAGCATCAAGGAAGCTCAAGTCCTTTACAATACATCACTGTCACATATCCGGCTTCTCGAGTAATTCATTTAGTATTATGACGCGTTTCTGTAGATGCGTGATTATTTTCTGATAACGCTGTTTCTAATAAAATAATCGTTTCTTTACTTTTTTTTGTATAAAAGTTAAGTGAAACCCATTGACTGGTGGGGCATGGCAATTGCACCTATTGCCCCCAAATCTGGCCATATCTACGTTTTTTTTTATTGTAGATTTCCTATGTACTAAATACTAAGAGCCAAAATTTCGCAGCAAACGAACGTTGCATTACATAGAGCACGCTTTGAACATCGCCCACTGTGGCACCAGGCGATGGCGAAATTCGGAAACCGCCAATTTATTTTAACCGATGGATTATGCTCCTAACTCTTGTGTCATCTATTGAAGATGAGCTCTTAGAACGTAAAAACGATGATCTGTAGTAAACTTCAGAAAGCCATACGAGTGTTTAAACCGATTAATGCGTGTTTAATACTCAGAAATAAATTGGAAGTGGGAAGGGGGTGTAAAGGAGATGTCCGTGGGTTGGCCAGTGTGTCTGTTATCACTGCTATATATTCGACGACCACGTAACTCGAAAATCAAAACAGAACCCGGCTCTCTGTTTATGCTTTCGCATTAACCAAATCTAAAACTAAATGACGGTGAATGTCACTCATTTCATTTATTTGTAGGCACGCAATGTTTTTTCTTTCTCGTTTAGTAGTTTTATTTAATATGCACGTTTACCACCAATGGGTGGAAGGGAACCAGAAGGGCTGTGAGCCACTGACACAGGGCCCAAAACTAAAACACACAATGGCCCACCAAATTGGATTTACGGCCTCTTTGAAAAAGCCAGACAACGGCTGGGTCATCAGCATTTTATAGAAACCAGACACCGTGCTCATGTTAATAGTGTCGGCACTTCGCAAGTCCCAGACTCGGACAATCCGAAGAGCAAAGAAGTCTTTAAGAGGTGTGATCCCTGAACAGTCAACTTCCAACCATGACCGCGAGTAAAATGGGAGAGAAAATGAAAAATGGCAAATTGACAGATTACTCTCTTCGTTGGGATTCAAGAGTAAATGATTGTTTAGCAATGGGCAAAGTTACTCCACCCGAGCGAAACCGGCTAGTTCTGCTAGTGTATACGTTCATCAATCAATAATGTTGCGTAAGACGTTTTATTGAGCTTTCAATCTAATCTTGGATCCTCCATCAGCTCAGTAATTATTATTCAGGGAAACTATAATTGAGCCCTGAAAATCACAATTACTTGGCCGAGTGAATAATACATTTGTTTATTTTCTATATATATTCATTTCCATCTTACACAACTATTCCGGAATACGAAGCAAACAAACACCGAAGCAAGTGAACGAATTCTACACCGATCTCACGAGCGCATTTGGATAGCACTGCCACCATTCACGAGCTTTGCTGCAGGAATGATAGAAGAAGCAACTGCGTCGTTTCAAAACATTTGAAATTAGCAATAATAGTGTTTTTTTTTTGTTTTTTTTTTTTACCATTTGCAGTTCTGTATTCTTCTCACTCAAAAAAACTTTTAGTATGATAAATTATGGCAAATGACTTGGTTTTGTTCATGTCTTGCTCAGGGCCACCAGCCTTAAAGCTCAGGCTCCCTTAATGCTGCCACTAAAAATCGGCTTAGTTAACCAACATAAAATCCGAATATCTCAAAACATGTTTGAGGTAGGAATTTCATTTTCGAACTCGTACATTTCATGCACCAAAGCTCCTTTGTTATAATATTTCAACCAAATCGGAACAAAACTGCCAACGTTGTTGTACATTGTCTGTCGCAAACAGACAATACTCACTCACAGACGAATAGACGCATAATGGCAGTCAATGTCACTTAGCCCTGCTAACACTCCACTGCCAAATAAAATCAAGAATAAATGACAAGGCAAAGGCTTTGTTAACATTTGATTTGTGCTTTAGTTACTGATTGCATTATTTCTAGTGTTGAGGCCAAGAAACATGGTGCTTTCCTTCCTTCTTGTGTGTCTTTGTAACCTTCAGGGCACAGTGTGAAAGGTTGAACAGCAACTTAGCTGGGTTAGAGCCTGTAGTCTAAGATCCATCCAGGTAGTGCAGCGCTTTGAGCATCCGGCCGGCCAAGTATTTGACAAGTTCTGGCCAGTTATTCTGTCTTTCTGTATGTTGTATTCTCACAAAGCCAGTCTTTAAAGCGGTCTGTACTACCACTAGTGAATTTTTGTTATCATTTTTGATGGGGAAAAAATCCTAAGGCGTTCGTTTAACGTTTTGGTCTTATTTCATTTTAGCTTTTAAATTTTAACTAAGACAAATATTGTTCGACGCCATTGTGTGTACGCAGTACTTTCCAGTTTTCAACTCATCTTCTCAACCCGTTGTTAAAGTTCCACGCGCACATAGACCAGCAAAGCGAATCGATCTCACATCATCTCGGCTCTGAGACCACAGTCCTGACCACTCAGCTTGGCTTATTTCGTTTTTGCGTAGGTGTAAGTCCCTGACACTGAAGCCTGAAATTTGGAAGAGCTTTATACAATTTAGCGTGTCTCCAAAACTATAGAAAAAGGACAGTTACTGGTAGCTAGTATAAAAAAAAATATAAAAAAAGTGGTCTCTAGAACACGATAATGGAAAAACTTTAGCACAC
>JAHWFP010083689.1:22828-34354 GCA_023313725.1 Lithobius niger
CCACTGTCATTCTGCAGTGACCAATCTTGATTACGACTGTGAAGTCACCATGTCTTCCACCATTCTCACCCCGCCCCCCCCTTCCCCCATGGATTTTATCAATACAGACCAAAATACGTCAAAAACAAAACTTGTCATGGATTCACGCCAAGCATTTCGGCCTTTTGAACTCATGACATCAAATGCTAAGCTCTTTTCCCAAGTTAACCCCACCGTCTAAGACTGTGGCATAGGACTAGGTGCACTTTGCACGTAGTCATAACCACATATAACATGCAGTAATTATGCATCACCCCCTGGTGTGCATTCCCACCATCCTAACTATACGCATATAAAGCGATGTCCATTACCTGAACGTTACTTAGTGTGTTGGTTACATTTTTACCAGTCTTGGCACACCTCAAAGGCTTGAAAGTTGTGCAGCAAACAATTTTCAAGCGAACAACTCGGTGGAAGTTACTTTGCGGAAGACCTGGGTACTTTATATCACGACTTTAAACGCCCTGAAGAATTGGTGGGAATCCTTAACAAGTTTTGTTTTGGGAAGATAATTCTACCGTACCCCATAAATTTAAGAACATCACCCCATCTGGATACGCCACTTTTTTTTTTTGCTGAGTAATGATAGGGACAAGTAGGCTCACCGTAAATTCACAGTCATGCACAATGAGTTACGCAAGCAACCTAGCCTGAACAGTGAGTTCGTTTTCCAACAAATTAAACACTCAGACCAGGTTCGAGTCTCAGTTGGGGTATTTGAATTTTTTTCTTCATTCACTTCGTGGGGTTTTTACACGTATATTTTAGTGTTTTTTGTAAGTATCTGTTGCCTGATGGTGGTAGGTTGTTTATTGGAATCCATAACTCATCATTGTATGTTCCTGTTTTACATTTAGGTGGCCAAGGCATCAAATGCATGCTGAAAATAAAAAAAAATTGCTACTCTTCTTGATGTCTCGGCTGTTCATCCGCCTATTAGGAGGCATTTTTTATTCTTGTTTACCCTTGGCCGCAAATGAATTGATATTTTACTTACTGTTTGATTTGTTAACCCGTTACCTTATGATGTCTTGTTTATTTAGGCTGAGTTTCTTTTTTGTACGTTTCAGTTTAATTCTCTTTTTAGAGATAGCTGGTGAATAGAGTACGAGGCGATGAGTTATCGCACCGATGTGATGCCGAGCTCTAAAGCTGTGTTGCAATAACTGTCTTTTACATAAGACAATATTATTATTGCAACACAATATGTACCAAGTGATGTTCTTTAATCTGTGCCCTTTCCTCGCTGAGAGACTGTAAATGTTTTTATTTTTAATGCTGAAATACGTCTATTTATTTACAATGGTTTCATACCAGTTGATAAAAATCCAAAATGGTGTCTCACTAGTACACTATCGATGCCAGTGCAATGGCCCAGCTGTTAACAATACAATTTTGCCAAACAAATAATAATAAAATGAAATAAAGCTACAAAATAAATCTGTGAAAAGAAAATCATTTTTTCATGTAGGAAAAGCGACTGAGAAAGTGGAAATGTTGTTTAACATGCTGGCGACTAAATGAAACCTCGCAAGAAGTTTAATTAACAAGGTTCTTGTTTTTTTTTTTTTCTTTAGGACGGCCACGGCTCGTGGAAAGTCGGAACAAGCGGATATTGCTGCAAAGCATGCGCAAGAAGACTCGGACTTCGCACGCATCTGCGCTAAGCAGTTCGCCCCTGAGTTTCACCAGCCAGGTAAAATTTACATTTTGTAGTTTAATAAAAATACACCTCCTTTTTTTTTAGCCTTCTAGAACCAGAGTCAGGGTGCATTTAGCAGATAGCTTTAAAATTAGAGGCGATCGACAGAGTGATGGCAAATTTTCGTTGCCGTAATACCGTCGACATGGATATTTTGCTGTCTATGCTGTCTATCCTTGGTGAAAGGAGCCGTAATTACAGTTGATGAAGAAAATAACTTTACTGTTAGCTTCTGAAGTCTCTTTGATGACTGTTTTGTTACGATGTGACAGAGCTAAAATCGGTGCCTTGGTGTTTCAGACCATCTTACAGTTTAGACATGAATTTAAATATGGCGCCGGTCTAGTCATAATACATGAGTGAATAAACATTTGTTACTTTAAACGGTAGATTTCTCTAAACACGTCAGAAATGTTTCAGGCTAGGCCAAAAAAAAAATAATGCTTTACGGGCGAGGTTGTAAATTTAAGCACCAGGAAACCAGACATTTGATTTAATTTAACTGATGCGTTTGTTTGACATGGTAAGCTCAAAAGCTTGACGAGTGCATGTGGTCAGCGTACTAAAAAATACTGTTTTGCAAAGATGTTACCTAAAAGTACATTTATTTACATACAGTTGCATCTAGTAAATAATATATTTTGTCTTCCCAAGTAACTCGTTATTGGTTTGGGGTAGAAATCTGTAGCTTTCACTATTGACAACCTCGTTTCGAGCTGGTTTAAATGGCGGTCTGGAATGTCAAGATCGGTTAAAGAAAGGCGAAGTTATGAATTTTAGCAGTTGGATGTTGATAAAAATGCTGCGATAATTTAAGACATCCGTAGGCGCCTGTAAAGTAGATGTTTACTTTGCAGAGCCTTTAAACTCACAGAATACGCAAACAATCTGACGTAAACAAGTGCCAACGGTAAAAGATTGTGCAAAACCCCCTGATATTTTACAATATGTAGGATTTTGATTGTTTTTGTATATTTACATTTACAATTTACAATCTGTGTTTATTATGGCTCAGACGTAACGTTATCATTGACTGGTACATAAAGATATACAAACCTTTTGTTTACTGTTACTTATACAAGTCACATTTGGCATCTTATACATAATTTAGACTCGGAAAAGTGGCAAAATGTCAAGGGGATAATCTGTCAAAATATTCTCATCGTGATTGACTTGAACATCGTCACCATTCTAATTTCAGTACACTGCAACAGATCACAGTGCATTGAGCTGCACCATGCATTAAGAAAATAGTTGGTTTGAAGTTTTGTAGGAAAACAGCGCATGCAGGCAGACAGATTCTCAGTGCATGCTTTGTTCAACTTGAAGCGTTGTCATTTTTGTTGGTGCGTAGAAGAATTGGAACGTCGGCAGTGTCCGCATCATATGAAGTTTTGAAAAGTTCTTAAATCTGGGCGTGTTATGCATTGATAATTGTCACTTTTTCGGTGTCTATTGGATGTTTAGGAAGCCAGACACCTTCAAACTAAATTAAAGTTCGTCTTCTGCGATTTAAGTATACAGTAGCCTTGAAGTAGCATCCATTTCTAGTGTTATAATAAAATAGTAATAAAATAATAAAAACAGTTATGCACCAGAGCATGCAAAGGGAACAGGAAGGGTTAACCACTGACATCTGCCCAAGGAAAAGTCAAAGAAGAAATAAAAAAACAGGTGAGGGAAAAAAATAACAAAAAAACACCAAAGTAAAACTAGCTAAGGACACCTGACATAACTCACATTTTGCCGAGTCTGGATTTAAAACATGCTAATGACGAAGAAGTCAGCACATCTGTGGCCAGTTCATTCCACACTTGATACAAGAAGAAGAAAAACTTACATCAATCGCGCACATTTGGCTGTACAGTAAGTTTAAAGGGATGCCCCCTGGTCGTGCAATCATAGTTGATGGAGAAGAAACAGTAGTAATCAACACTGCAAACAAAGATCATGCAAAAGGGAGTAAATAAGCCCGCGGTCATATTTAAGCGTATGTAGTTTCAGTGAGAAGCCTTTAGACGGTTTGTCCCTAAGACCAACAGACACTTTGTGAACAATCTTTTAACCGACTCAACATGCCCCTAATTAAGTGTGGGAACCAAACGGAGTCGCATATTCTAAAATAGGCCTGACATACTTGCAGAAAGCCCAAAACAAAATTCTTTGATCATTATAGGTGAAGCAACGTGTAATCGTGACTGCTCTGTCTATCAGTTTTTACAATGTGGTTGCAGAAGGAGGCAATCTTGATATCACATGTGAACCAGATACCAAGATCTTTGATTTTATGCTCATGATTTAAGGGTTCATTAGCCAGATAGTAATTTTAAGTGATCTTTTTTGGATCCAATATGGAAGACGCCACATTTAGGTGCAGCAAGGGGTAAGTACCAGTTGCGCGACCAACAAACTGTATGGCTCAAAGCAGAGGAAAGTTCCAAATAATCATTTCGATTGCGATATATTGGTATAACCAGGAGGAAATGAAAGCATACGCAGTACTGTGTATGCTTTAATTTCCTCCTGGTATAACTTAACGTCATCAGCAAATTTAGGCATACATTAATTGTATTGGGTTTCTCCACCTGGAGATCACCAATAAGCAACAAGAAAAGTAAGGAACAATAATCAATCCCTAAGTGACGCCACTGATAACTGGCCTAGAGCCACAGATGATAAACTTTAAGTGGACACATTGGGATGTATTCGATAGAAACTTAGACAGCCATACAAGCACATTGCCATTAATTCCATAGTAGGACAATTTAGCACAAAGTTTAACATGGGAAACGAAATCATATGCTTTAGCGTAATCCATCAAAATAACATCAATAGGTACACCATAGTGTTCTAATATGGCTCTGGTTGTATGTTCCTCTGGCAGTCAGCGACTCTAACCATTTGGAAGTCAGTTAAAGTGTCCATTTACGCTTGAGTGATGGTTTAGAAATGGGCCTAATCCTCAAATGTGTCTAGCCCTTACACCAATTGCTATACAGCTTTCACATTAATTTGTGCAATTGGGGCAATTAGAAAATACAGGCCTTAATTAAGCCCCACCCATGTTACCAAGGCATGAATGTGTTCCCATAGTGTTACTAACAAAGTTCTTTCAAGCAAATTGAAGGTGGGATCTACCTTAAGTTAAACAAACTGGCGCTGTTAGTTAATGATGCGACTTTGAGGTAGAACTGTGGTGTAGAATATGCAAATGTGCATAAAGCAGGAGATGAATGATATGATGACAATCATAGCTATGTAGATGTTTATTAAACAAGCCTGCTTTCTATACACAGTATGTGTTCACTTTTCTCAGTAGACAGGAAGTTTACTCATACGGTTTTAGTCTGCTTCGATTCATTATTGTGAATGTGGCGACTAGCACATTTTCTGTTGTAACCTAATAATTTCACCCCCACTGCAAACGCCTTAATTTCCCGACCTTGTAACTGTCCACGGTATCTCGTCCTTAGCTCTGTAAACTAAACACGTTGTGCACTAATTATGATCATTCAGCGTAATAGGCGACAATGAAGAGAAACAAAATAAATTAAGGGAATAAGCTACAGAAAATCACGATGTTCAAGAAAGGACAATTTTTGCCCGGTGGGTAGTTTGACGCACCCTCCCAGTTGGTAAGCACCTTTCTTGTCCTGAGTAGGAACTTATGTAAAAATGCGAAGTGCATGCTTCCTGCCTTTTTCAGCTCTTCCACATTCATTATTTAGGGACCTCACACCGTATGCAGGGGCACAGTGATGTACCCAACCAACATGAGCCCAACCAACATGAGCCCGCAATCCCAGAGGAGCATCTGTACGGAAAACAGTAAACTCTCTGATCACATGCTGGGTCTCATCACCAGCTAGGCATTGAAGACAATGTTAATCTGAATTACTTCGCAGCTTCTTTGCTTTATCTGTGAGTTCGAGGTTGTTTCCATCTTCGGAGGAGGGCTTTTAGGAATCCCACGTCCAAGGTCTCAGTGTCAGATACAAGAAGGACTCTGCACTGACCTGACTCCAGAAGCAGGAAGCTCCTTTGAATCTTTTACTTCTAGTTAGAACCTCATCAGACGGAGGCATTGGTAACTGGGCAAATTGCCTTTTGGGTCTAGTGCTGAGACAGGAATCTCGGGCTCAGAAGGAGATTTATTTGGCAATTTGGGAATGACCCCTGGTGCCAAGGGTTAGTGCAGAGGCAATCAAGATGGTTGCGCTTGCACTAAGTGGGGTGCTGAGGATGCTGTGAGAACGGGAGCCTCATCACTGAAGGAATTATTCCAACAGTAGAACTTGGAAGCCTTTGTGTTGTGCTAGGTGTAGAGTTCCTAAAGTAGGATACTGCCCTAAGAACACAGCCAAGTGTTTTTGGAGTGTCCACTGATTATCCGGCATATGTGTATGGATCAGATTCATGACAGAGGTGCACAGAGCAGATTCTTTAGTATAACTGCATGGATCAGATTCATGGTAGAATTACACGGAGGATTCTCCGTGGTAGAAATGATTGCTGCTGCAGTAGCTTCTCCAAAAGTTTAATTAGATGCTCCATAGATGTTAGCAGCACAACGCAATATAACGTTGAATGTAACAGTGGCCTCATTTCGGTAACGAAACCTCGATCGAGAAAAATTTGTTATTGTGTTATTTCGGAGCACTAAGACTCCGTTTGCAAGATGTTTGTTGCTCCCTGAAAGCAAAACAACTACGATTGCATGGGTTATCAGTCAGTAAAAAGTTACCCAGTATGAAATTTCCAGGAAGCCCTACAATTTTCATTGCCGACAGTGCTCAATCGTGCTGAAGCCCATAGTTACCGAGCAAACAATGATTGGTTCAGTAGATCATGGCAGAATTGAATTGTTTCCGTACAGAATGAGATAACAATATGTGTCATTTCAGTCACAGTCGGTAAACATACTCTTCGTAGTAATTAAGATGGATGTTTTGCTTGGCGTCACCAACAGCTTTTACTTTTGATTTACATTGAAAAATGGCTGACAACGGTTTGGCCTCACAATAAGAACGTGAAACTTATCGAACTGTCATGGATCGATGTATGAATATAGTTAATTAACAACGACACCACTATTGGCCTTTGGCTCACACTTCTAACGGACAATATTTCGTTGTCTAAATGGACGTTAATGTATAATAAATATATGTGTATACACACACAGATATATAAATATTGTATTGTATATATACAAATATAATTAACGTATAAACTAAGAAAACAAATCAAATTAAAGCACCTCTTTGTGCTGCCAGGTCTCGAACCATTTTCCTTTTCGTCTACTGGATGAGGACTACAGGGTGGTCCTAAAATATTTCTACCAACATGTATAAAGCCATAGTTTATTAAGGATTTTACATTGATTCTTGTCTGTCTTCGCATTATCCACTAAACTTTAATTCATTTCATTAGAGCCATTGCAAATTGTATTTAAAAGTAAAGTTAGAAGAATGTCATCATCGAACTTCCTTAAAATTTATTCTGTCAAAATCAGTTCGATACCACAAACAACATTTTGTAATGACGCTTCAGCTTATTACCATTTGGGTCAAAACAGGTCAGAATGTCACATTACAGCAAGAAAAAAAAATAAGAAAAAAATGTTTTCCTTAACATTACAGCAAGAGCAAGAAATATGGCAAAATGAAGCATGCCAGCGTTTGAAATACGACATGCGTTACGCATCTTGTGAGCTATCAGCATCTGTGAGCTCCAGTGTTTGGGAAAAGGAGAAACAGCTTTTTTGTACGCAGAGCATTTTAAAATGTTAAAATGTCTGTGTAGCTCGCTCAAGCTCGTTCCAGTGTTATTGGCAGGCTCATAGCCACGCAGACATTTTAAAACTTGTCTGTAAAGGAAAATTGTATTTGCGTGTAGAGATCTTAAACGCTTCAATTTGTAGTCCACTTACAGAGACGTGGTAGATTAACGATTAAGAAATTGTTAGAAGATCTTGCAACAGTACTAGGTCTCGTTGCCCTAGTACATAGACATGTTTAATAAACCACAGAACGTTGACTCATATGCATACCATGGAAACAATTGGCAGTGATGGTCCTGATTTGGTGTCTTTTTGATAGCTCTATTCTTAGTTTTTCGAAGGTCTTTCCTCTTGGCGACCAGACCCACAGCCAGACCGGAAATAGTCGCAAGCCAGAGAGAGAGAGACGGTAATGCTTACGTCATGGCTAACAGACCTAAAATAGGAAGGAGGGAGACCCGTTTTAAAATATTTAGGATGGTTCTGGAAGAAGTGTTGTCGCAAATTGTCACTCCAGTATGGTTCCTACATTTATTGCTAATACGTACAACTTTATTATAATTTTTTTTATTTCTTTTCATCGTATGCCTTATTTTAAGGACACTTCATTCAGTAAAAAATTTTAATCGACTTTTTTTTAACATATGATTTGCCGCTTGTCTTTGGTAAGGATCCAGTTAAGCTAAAGAAATCTCGTTAGCTGTAAGCTAGTTGCGACCCACAGAGCGATAACGAAAGTGTTGTTGTCATGGTTATGCCCATGACCAAGCTGTTTGGATCTCGACCTACAACATAGTTTGGTTCAATGTGCAGAAGTACGTCAACCCATGACAATGGGATAAAGAATTCCTGTTAACAATACTAATAATTTTCTAGTTGGCTTTCGAATTCCTATTACTGACTTGGTTTCCATCCGGCAAAACTAAAACTTACACCATCTCAAATTTCAGGCTGTCTTACAACTTCTATGCATAAATACATGAGTACATCTATATCTTTTTAGGTACTTAATAACCATCACAGTTATTAGATTATTAAGAGAAAGAAAACTGCGGTTACTTTTTTTCTTCGATCACCTACGTTACACGCTAGTGTGTTGCCCACCAAATTGAACAATTATTCGATTGGTAATTTCCAAATGCCGTATGGTCCAGTTACAACTGATGGGTAATCTAGTGTCCTGAAGTTGTTGGTGGACACCATTGGCTAGTTTAACCCGCATTGCATAGACTGAAACTAATTCTACAACCCACGCTACGCATCGTTATCACAACCAGTTGTTAGAAGTAATTTGTTGTTGGTTGGAGCAATTCGCAATCTCCGACCAACAACAATTTTTCGTATTGGCACCTGAAGTAACGCACCAACGGACCATTGGTTGGCAAGTCGCAACGAACATTGGTATGATGGCGAAAGACAACTTGAGACTTTTGATTAATTCCGTTTGTCTTCAAAATAAATATTTTTTTCTGTATTGTGGGGGACGTTGATTTCACGCCCCCTTTTACACCCTTGCTACTAAACTTACAACTGCTTTATATTTATTGTATGAATCTTTTTTCTTGCTTTATATTTATTGTATGAATCTTTTTTCTTGCTTTACATAACGCTTCATAAAAAAAAATACGTTTTGAAGAAAATGGCGAATAATTAGATTTTCCAGGGATTTGTACGCCCTCTTGGCTCGTTTTCTTTTTTGTGTGGAGGGGGGGGGGCTGACCCCTCCCCCTGCCTCCCCCTCGAAATGTTGTCGTCACGAACATCTCTGCAGCGTAACGACTACAGAGATCAGCTAAACAATGTATGCTACATTAACCACTACATTTAATGGTGACATAATTCCTCAGATAAAGTACAGAAGTGGGTGGTATAGCGTGAGCCTAGGTTTACCAACATAAACGTACTGTAATTGGGCTGTCATTGGTTGCCGCTTGTCTGTCGTGGCAGTCTGAACCAGCCCTAAAGCTCCATTGAAAAACAAATACTTAAACTCAATGAAACAAGAAAATAGTCATGTTGTGGTCACGACAATCACTGCAACGTAACGACTAGAGAAATCAGCTAAAAATATGCGATGAGTGCTTGAGCGGTTATAGGTATACTTCCTTACTAAACGTAGTCTGTGTGTGCAATTTCGTTTTTGGTTTTAAAAGCTTACTGTTTAAACTGTCACCTCTGGATTGTAAAACTTAATACTTCAGTAATTCCTTCCACTTGATTCGGTGTGCCAAAATATACTTGGCTAGATTAGTCAGAGAAATGGAAAGTTACTACAGTGCTACTCAACACATTCGTTGTTCTGCTAAGTAGATTATGGATACTTTCACCATCGAAACCTGGAATAATTGTTTGACATCGTCAGCATACTCTCTTCAGACGTCTACATTTCAGTTCCTGATTTCAGCCCACGAATGTAAACAACATAAAGAAGCGGGCCTAATACAAGATGCGTACCTCACTCCTGGAGATTTGACTGGCATTAGAAAGCGAGAAGGACAATTTGCTATGTAATTCCAATCGTAAATTCCTGGGATCTTTTCTTGCCACATGAACCAGAGGGGCCATTCTCTTTCCAAAAATATCAGAGACGCATCTGAAGTCAAGCTTAAACCCAGGTATGAAGGACAACTGCCCTATGGCATATAGGGCCACCTTACCCGTGCATACCTAACACCCCACCTATCTGCACATTGGACCCTTGCTTACCTCATACCCTACCCATCTGCACATCGGGCCACCTTGCCACTTGCATACCTCACACCCCACCCATCTGCACATCAGACAACCTTGCCCCTTGCATACCTCGCACCCCACCCATCTGCACATCAGACCCTTGCATACCTTAGACCCCACCCATCTGCACATCTAACCCCTGCAATCCTGCATACCTTACACCCCACCCATCTGCATATTGCCCCTTGCACCTTGCCCCTTGCATACCTCAGACCATACCCATCTTCACATCTGACCCTTCCATACCTTAAACCCCACCCATCTGCATATTGGTTAACCATGCCTCTTGCATAAATCACTCACCACACATATGCACATAAGGCCACCTTGCCCCTTGCATACCTCACACTCCACCCATCTGCACGTAGGTCCACCTTGCCCATTGCACACCTCACACCATCCTACTCATCTGCACATAGGGCCACCTTGCCTTTTGCATACCTCACACCCCATCCATCTGAACAATGGGCCACATTGCCCCTTGCATACCTCACTTCCCACCCATCTGCACATCAGATCACCTTGCCTCTTGCATATCCCACCCATCTGCACATTGGGCCACCTTGCCACTTGCATACCTCACACCCTACCCATCTGCACATAGGGACACCTTGCCTTTTGCATACCTTACACCCCATCCATCTGAACAATGGGTCACCTTGCCCCTTGCATACCTCACTCCCCACCTATCTGCACATCAGGTCACCTTGCCTCTTGCATGCCTCACACACCACCCATCTACACCTTGCCTTTTGCATACCTCACACCCCATCCATCTGGACAATGCGTCACCTTGCCCCTAGCATACCTCACTCCCCACCTATCTGCATGCACATAGGGTCACCTTGCCCCTTGCATACCTCACACCCTACCCATCTGCACATTGGGCCACCTTGCTCTTTGTATACCTCAAACCTTACCTATCTGACCATCGGGCCACCTTGTCCATTGCGTACGTCACACTCCACCTGTCTGCACATCGGGACACCTTGCCTTTTGGCCTCACACCCCACCCATCTGCACATTTAACCCCTGCATACCCTACACCCCACCCATCTGCATATTGCCCCTTGCATACCTCACACCCTACCCATCTTCACATCTGACCTTTCCATACCTTAAACCCAACCCATCTGCGTATTGAGCCACGATGCCTCTTGCATAACTAACTCACCACCCATCTGCACATAAGGCCACCTTGCTCCTTGCATACCTCACACTCCACCCATCTGCACGTAGGGCCACTTTGCCCCCTGCACACCTCACACCACCC
>JAHWFP010083689.1:34454-45207 GCA_023313725.1 Lithobius niger
CTTGCATACCTCACTTCCCACCCATCTGCACATCAGGTCACCTTGCTCCTTGCATACCTCACTCCCCACCTATCTGCACATAGGGTCACCTTGCCCCTTGCATACCTCACACCCAACCCATCTGCACATTGGGCCACCTTGCTCCTTGCATACATCAAACCTCACCTATCTGACCATCGGGCCACCTTGTCCATTGCATACGTCACACTCCACCAGTCTGCACATCGGGATGCCTTGCCTTTTGGCCTCACACCCCAACCATCTGCATATCAAGCAACCTTGCCCATTGCGTACCTCACACTCCACCATTTTGCACATTGGGACACCTTGCCTCTTGCATACCTTACGCCCAACCGATCTACACATCGGGCCACCGTTCCACTTGCATACCTAACGCCCCGCCCAACTGCACATGAACCACCTTGCATACCTCACACTCCACCCATCTACACATCAGACCCTTACATACCTTACACCCCACACATCTGCATATTGGGCTACCTTGTCCCTTGCGTGCCCCACACCCTACACATCTTCACAATAAGCCACCTTGCCACTTGCATACTTCACACCCCACCCATCTGCCCATTGAGCCACCTTGCCCTTTGCATACCTCACACCCCACCCATTTGCATATTGGGCCACTGTGCCTCTTGCATATGTCACCCCCCCCCCCCACCCATTTGCACATCGGGCTACCTTGTCCTTTGCGTACCTCACACCCTACTTGTCTGCCCTTCGGGCCACCTTGCCCCTTGCATACCTCACAACCCACCCATCTATACATCGGGCCACCTTGTCCCTTGCATACCTCATAACTCGCATCCCACCCCTCTGCACTTCAGACTCTTGCATACCTTACATCCGACCGATCTCTACATTGGGCCACACTTGCTGCTTGCATACCTCACATCCTACCCATCTGCACATCGGATCATCTTGCCCCTTGCATACTTCACGACCCATCCATCTGTACCTTCTATCTATCTATCTGTGCTATACTGTTATCCACACAGCTTGTGCTTCTTACAGGTAGAAATCATAAAACTGTCAAAATGGGCACGGTAACTGATAGTCGGGGCTAAAGACCAGTACGTTCTTTAAAAACCCCGTGAAGTAAGAATACGTGTGGCTTGCTTTGCAGTATTTCTACGAACACTGTAGAAACAGCATGGCATCCACAGGTAGTCGACGAGGAATGAGCTGCTAACATGTCACAAGAAGTGACCTCTTTCCCCCTCCTCCTCCAAGTCTTACAATACTGATCCCCAAGCCATATTGAATGGGGATACCAGTTTTTAAAAAAACTCCAAAAGTATAAAATATGTCAAAGATTCGCGCCAGGTTTGCAAGACATGGGCCCAGTTTTAGCTTTCTAGTTCTGCGACAGTTATGGGCATTCGTTCTTATTAATCATGATCACACATTATTTTTTTGTGAATTACTTGTCTGTTAACAACGCGGAAACCGAAGGTAAGAGAGAAGAACATCTACAGGGTGTATCATTTAAAAAAAGAATATTAACAAAATTTCATTCTTCAAAACTATTACAGATAAAAAAAACAACCACTAAAACAAACAACTAAAACAACCACTTTGTAGGCAATCATCAAAAATGGCTCCTCAACTTACAACAGAACAGCAACTCAAGATAATGACATGGTTTGCCGATAAGAAGAGTGTAGTCGCGACGCAACGAGCATTTCGATAGAATTCCGTGTCACGTGGGCCGCCTTCAACAAGCGCTATTGAAGGTTGTTTCACCAAATTGTTTCAAATTTTGCAGGCAGTGGTAATGTTCAGGATGCAACAAGAAAGCGTAATCGCAAAGCTCGCTCTAAAGACAATGTTAAGCGAGCGTGTAATGCAGTAAAGAAGAGCCCCTCAATATCCATTCGCAGGTTGTTAATAGAACTTGATATCACCTTAGGCTGTAATGTATCTTATTACTTAATTTCACGATCTCAGTCCTCCTTTAACAATGGAACACGACGATATTGCAACAATGGTTTATGATTGAGATGCAAAAGTAGGAGTGATATCGGAGATCAAGCCTGCTCTTTGGTATCACACCCGGATATCACGCCTGCCTATGAATTGAAGAACATAAAGGTTGCTCCAGATGTTAAAAAGGACGTTACAGTCTCGGTTAAAATTAAGAAGAGCACCGTGAAGAGCTTGTTTTGCTTAAGCAAGAAAAAATGCTTTCGTTTTGTTATTTATGTTTTCTTGTAGTACGAAAACATTATGACACTGAACTGTAAAGGTTATTTACGATTTAGTACCGTGGAAATTCAACGCCGAATAGCCCCTTCAAACAACTTCTCCTATAAAAAAAATTTAGAGAAATTATCTGAAGGGGCTGCTCGTCGTTGAGTTTCCGCGGTATGAACGGTAATGGGGTACTTCGGAATCGAGTTACAATCATTAAACAAGAGGACAGAACTCTTCACTAAGTAAGGAATAAAGGGTTTAAAGGGTTAAAGGGTTTAACGAGCGTTAACCACTCCTGGTCATCTGCCCGAAGCCCTAAGGCCCTATGTCTGCAACAGCCAGATTCCCAGGCGGTCACCCACCCAAGTATCAATCCAGCCCAATGCTGCTTAACTTCGGGGATCTGAAGTAAGTAAGGAATAACAAAGCTGTCAACAATGACGTCTTTGTTGCATTGTCGACCTTTCCAAGAAAAAGAACGTCAGCACGATTCATTCTTTGTTGTGTGCGTGCTGTACTATTGTTGTCGGACTGAGAGCGTGAAATTGGATGATAAATAGGTTATCAGCCACTTTCCTTGGAGAGATACAACAATGGCTTACCCTGCGGGGTTCGACATTGTTATATCTCACTCCTCGTATAGGCTGATAACCTATACATGCCATTGGTTTATGCAAGATGGAACAACTCCCCATAAGGCCAACATACCCTAAGATTGGTTGTCCACAACATTGGAAAATGAGTGTTATCGAACTGTTCTGTTCAATGTCACAGCATTGGCTATGATTGGCCACCCCACTTACTGGACTTGAATCCATGCGACTTTTTCCTCTGGAGTTTTCTAAAGAACAAAGTGTTCCAGCAACTCGTGGCTTCAGTGGAGGTATTGCAAGAGCGTATTTGTAAGAAGGTATTTCTTACAAGAAATTGATAGAGTATGTAAGAAGGTGGTGCAAAAATTCAGCCTTTGTCTTCAATGCGTCTTGCAGCCTCGGGCAGGACACAGGGAACACATCATTAGCATGGGAAAAAATGTAATGATAGCCTACAAAGTGGTTGCTTTAGAATGTTTTTAGCTCTAATAGTTTTGAATAAATAAATTTTTTAAATCTTTTTTTTAATGATACACCCTGTATATAGACTAAGAGAGTGGTCCTTATAATGGGAGGGACCCCTTAGAGGCTCCCAGGGGAGAGGCCCATAATATGATTAAAGACCTTTCTTGGTGTATATATATATACGTTCTTCTCTCTGAGGCAAACAATAAAGACCATTTACATTTAGTTTCAGACTTTTTCAATGACCCAACTTTCGACATTCAGGTTGAAAGCCGTGGATACATCGAATTTATATGAAGAAGAGGAAGAAGGTGACTCTGAATGAATGGCATTTCTTAACTGAAAGCTTGTTCCCCAACATGCACCAGATTTGAGGCATTTTTCAAAGCGGAATGCTGAAATGGGCTTTCTAGTAGCTATGGTCGATTAAGAGCAATAAAGAAAGTGTCGTTGCCATGAAAACCCCCGCTGACTATTGTGCCTGGATAGACTTAAAGGCAGATTGCCACCGAATGAAAGTCTGCAGCATTTAGCGCCATCTAGTGCTATCTAGCGCTTACTTGCAGGAAGCGAAGGAATGCGCAAAGAAATGTCTAATTACCACACAAACAAGTCACGTGCTTCTTTGTTATTGAGTGCAAATTTGGTACATCCTCGTGTACCTGTAACAATTAACGACATCACTGTCACTAGACGGCGCCACGGTAGATTCTTCATATTCTACTGTGGTGCCATCTCATGCTCGTAATATCGTTAATTGTTATAACTTGTTCCAGGTACACGAGGATGTACCAAATTTTAACTCAATTGTAAATAGGCTTGTGACCTGTTTGTGTCGTAAAAAGAAATTTCTTTGTGCATTCCTTCACTTCCTGCAGTAAGCGCTAGATGGCACTAGATGGCGCTAAATGCTGCAGACCTTCATTTGGTGGCAACCCACCTTTAATGCCATTTAGTCATCGTTTGGTTGGACGCATCAACTCTAATCATCCATGAAAAAAGGACAAACTCCTACTGAAGAAATAATTATCCCTTGAAATATATATTTGTTGACCGTTTCGTTCCAATTTGGGTCGTCAAAATTGGAGCCATCTTCAGAGTTTGGCTTTTGGTTTCGAATAATAACAGGAATGTTGGTGGTCAGAATGTAATTAAAGAGGTTAGTTAAGGCTGGCGTCACAAAAGTTTTAAGATTAAAAACAGTGCTGTTCGACAAATGTAACCCTAAAAACACGCCACTCCCCTGTTTCTTTGAGAAATACCAATTTCAACAGTTTTTTTTTTAAAGAATTGATTTGTTTTTTTTTTTTTACTCTTTGCTGCAATTTAATTAGGCCTATTATTCACTTAATAATTTTAGTTATATATGCATTTTGGTAAAATTTATTGTTACAAATTATATATTCTGAATCTTTTAAATCCTGTTCCGCTCAATTATTATTTGTCAATCAGCTAGGTATTAAAGTCGCGTTAAAGTTGATTGGTTAACCTCATGAGCCAGCCACACCTCGCTCACTCTTTTTATTGTCTAGTAGCTGTTTACTCGTCAAAAATGACAAAACTGTATAGTGTGTAGCCGTCCACGAGTATTTTGTGAAAATTGATTATCTGGTACGAAAGTTTAAGTTCATGCTAATCAATCAATTTTACTGTTTATAATCGGTTTTTAGCACAGCATTCTAAAATGTTGAAAGTCCACCACTGTTGTCGATATGTCGGAGAGACTATTTCTGCTGCCACTACCACCATCACGATTAAATTCGTCTTATTTATTTAGCTGAACTTTGTAGTTAGATGTGGCAAAAATGGCTTCTAAAATGAAGATTTAAAAAGCAGAGAAAAGTACCTTAGGTTCTAAATTTAGGGCGATGGCGTTTCAAACATTGTCTGAGCTGAGTGTGGCGTTTGTACTCGTACTCAGCTCGTGGGCTTAGCTTGAAAATTCGATTGTGGCCAAATTGCGGTATGTCCGCCAATTTTAGACCGATTTTAACATTCAAGTATACTAAATTGATTGCCTCGATGAAAGCTTTCCAGTGATATGGACTTAAAGTTAATGACACGCGCAGTTTTGAAGTTATATTCTTAAAATTGAAAAACCTGATCTAAATGTCTTAGTGTGAGCTATAGTTACTATCCCCGAACTAGTTTTAAGTGACAATAACAACTATGGCAAAGGCATAACAATCTACCCAAAACCAAAACTGGTATAAGAGAAGCCGTCAATTTTTAAAAAAGAGTCGGTCTTTGAAAGTAGTGATATCATTCAACCAGAGAAAGGCCGCCAAGGTTAATCCTATTAGCCAAGTTAATCGCACCGAATAATACTTTGGACGTTAAATGAAAACTTGAAGATTGCTACTAGCGGTAGCAATCGTCAAGTTTTCATTTAATGTCCAAAGAATTAGTAGGTGTAATTAACTTGCCTAATAGGATTAACTTTGTTGACCTTTCCCTGGTTGAATGATATCACTACTTTCAAAGACCGACCCTTTTTGGAAACTTGGCAGCTTCTCGTATACCAGTTTTGGTTTTGAGTGGATATCACAACGGTTTTGAGTGGATATCACAACTTTCATAGGCCTGTGAATACAAAGAATCCCACGTTCTAACCTCTATCTTTAATCTGTAATCTCTATCTTTTTTGTCTGGAGGTATTTTATGTTTATAAATTTTCTCGTTCATAATTTTCACATTTGCCATTGCCCAATTAGCCGTTACATCAGCTAAATTGACACGGTTTGGTTTATTTCATGCCCATTTTTCACATGCTTAAGTTTGTGCAGTCCCATTTTTGAGCGCAGTGGCTAACAAGCGATGATTTTTGTTCGCTTCGCTCTAGATCGACCTAATTTCGGTTTTGACTTTGGTTTCGGCAACGAAACCGGCAAATTTTCAGTTTCGGTTTCGGTTCTGGTTTCGGCTATGAAGTTATAGCTCAGTTTCGGTTTCGGCCGAAACTGGTTTGGGTTACGGTTTCGGTTTCGGGTGAATCCAATGCTGCAGTTTCGGTGAAGCCGAAACCAAGTTCCACCTCCCAGCAGGAGCCAGTTTACATAGACTAACTAGGCTGCAGCCTAGGAACGCACAGGGGGCGCCATCACAGATCCTGCTTTCATCTGCCATGCACACGCTAATCAATTATAAAAATAATCTTTTTCAATCCAAAGTCAATCAAATTATGGCATCGTTGCACTAGAGGGAATTCATGCTTTTATTTCTCTTCACGTGTTCTAGCAAAGTTTTACGTATTCAATGAAGCCCTTTTCCAGTCTGGACTTCCCTCGCCGACACGAATTAATGGTTATTTAATTAAAACAAGACTAGTGACCAAAACAAAAGTGAAAACGAAAGTTTTGAAGTCTTTCCGCATGACAGTTTTTTTTTAATTCTGAAACATTTTTTTTTTTTTTTGGGGGGGGGGGATGGTGAGAGGACACACGTGGATTTGCTCAGCGTATGGCGGGAAATGGGTAAACCGGGCTGTTGCCTTCCAATCTAGACTTTGTCTACGAAAAACCATACACTTACGATTTTTTTTTTATTTTATCCTTGATTTTGTCTAATTATTAAAACTTATATTATTCAGGTTAGGTTCTGGTTCCAGTTTCGGTAGAGGTTTCGGTTTCGGCCGAAACCGAATTACCAGTTTCGATAATGAATTCGGTTTCGGTCGAAATTAAATAACTGGTTTCGGTAGTAATTTCAGTTTCGGCCGAAAGTAAAAAACTTGGTTTCGGTCGACCACTACTTCGCTCACTCAATCGGCGCATCCGCCTTCCGTTGCCCATCTCGAGGTTAATTTTAATCACGCAATGAAGCTGGAATTGGTCACTCAATCATAATTAATCTCATCTACTTGGCCGATCGTCTACTTGGTGGCATCACACTAGAATATGTCTCACGTAACCATCAAACTCGGCCCATTACTAAGACATACTTCTGTTAAAAAAAATTACTTTTTTTCCTACTTGACTGGACTCTGTGCTCACGATCTGCATTGTGTTTCAAATTTTCCTGACAATGATAGATTCCCAGTCTCTTTTCTGTTGCAACTTCAGTAGTTTAGTTACCATGGTGTATTCACGTACCATAGTAATCACATACTATAAAAGTCACTAATCACATAATATTTCACTTTTCAAATATCACATAATACAAAACTCACTGAACGGTATCTAACCAGTAACCAATGTTAGTTTATTTACCATGTCGTTGAAGCAAACAGTTCAATAATTGCAAGAATAGTTATTTTGTTAAAACTCGAATGAATTTTTGCGGTACATAAGTTTTGAAAAGGTGCGCCTATAACACTTTAGCATGTTATAATAGACTGTTGGATAACAGTATACAAACAATGGTTACTGCAATAATTTTACATTTACGCGTCACTTCAGGGCCACGTGCTTCTAGATTCAACCCCCATTTTACAAAAAGGCACTCCCCCGTAGGCTACTACTCTTTACTTGTGTGCCTAAATTTAGATCTGCAAACCTTTCCTAATGAGCTGTAGATGTGTTTTTATACCCTATGAGAATTAACATGGTTGCCCTGCCTTAGCTAGCCAGTAACACAAATCAACGTTATTGAGGGCACGTTTTCTCCACAAAGGATACCTTCCCAAACTTTAATGTTGTGGTATTGTTCGTTACTGGACCCAAGACAACTGATTTGCAAAGTATCCTACCACATGGGGAATTTACACCAGTATGCTGAAATCATGTATATGCTCGTTACAGTTAACAGACAGTCGGCTAGTGATTGATTGATTGATTTATTTCACCGAGCCGTGGCCGTACGCCATGCGCCCAGTCGGCTAGTGAGCCGCATCTGACAACAATTACACTCTAACAAAGGGTTTAACGGAGCGTTAACCACTCTTGGTCACCTGCCCGAAGCCCTAAGGCCCTATGTCTGCAACAGCCAGATTCCCAGGCGATCACCCACCCAAGTATCAATCCAGCCCAATGCTGCTCAATGCTGCCCAATTGCACTCTAACAATTTCGCTCTAACAATTAAGCTCCAACAACAATAAATCATGTACTTAGCAGCGACACACTAGCGTGTGTCTTGATGAGCATCAAAGGAATAAACACTGTTCAGGTCATTAGTGAAGTTGAGTAACTCATCCAAACCTCCATTAAACGAAATAAACATATTATAGCTAACTTCTGAAGAAGCTGAGCTTTATCAGCAAATATAAATTTCAATCCACTCCGCGTATAATAAGGTCAAAGCCTGTTTCCTAGTTTAATAAATTAAGATAAAACATCACTACTTAATTTTGTTAAATCTAGAATTCTACTAAATGATAAACGTATTTGCAGGATACTATAATGCCCATCATCGTCTCTGCAGTACCATCGTCGCAGCCCTATTTCCGAGGCGAATCGGTTGTTTGGACGTGGAAAAAAAAATGGCGCCTTTATCTTAAAATCGGCGAAAATATTGAACTCTAAAAATGAATAGGTATTTGAAAATTTGTTCAAACTCTTTCTTCTTCCCGGAATTATTTTAACAAATTATTTAAAGTTAATTGAAACCATGTTTGAAATCAAATGGCTGTACGCTCGCTCGCTTGCTCTTACATACAATGACTATTATATAGTTAAATAATTTAAAGCAAAATAAAAAATAAGCAAAACAGGATAAAAATAGCGTGATCATGGTAGTTTTTACTGACAAGGTCACATGCTAGTAACACATACATTGTTATGGTTTGAAGTTTACATTTCACTATCGTCGAAGTGAAATTGAGAGCAGAGAGCTTTGTTGATTTGTTCTCGTTTACCTTCAGGTTGTTTCACTTATAAATTCTTAAAACCCCCACTTTTCCATTTTTTTTGTTTGTGTTAGCTAGACCTTAAAAACCCTTTTATAAATCTCGCTTGCCTCGACGCCGAAATAAGAGCGTGTTTATGCAACGACTAGCAATGTAAATTTTCTCGCTCACTAGCTTTTACTTGGTTAATACTGCTACTATTAACCAAGTATATATTACTGGCTGCTACTCGCATTTACCAGAGCATGCTGTTTTCGAGTTGTCTAACCATGGCATCAACGCAGACGCAAATCTTCTCCTCATGCCTCGCGACATGAAGTACGATGTGTGCGGCATGACAGCGTTGAGTTATGACAACAAGAAAACAAATTTTTAATGCAGTATAATTTGGCGGACTGATTTTTGAATGCCACCATTCGATGGGTTTGTTTTCGATTCGATAATCCTGAAATGAACGCCATGTTGGATTTTGAGTTCTTGCTGTGAAGAACTATTTATTCTACCGTCGGCTGATCACTGCTAGAAACTGTTCTTTGTGCGAGAACAGCAAATTTGGAAATAGCGAGAAAAGACAACAATATTGTGGCAATGTTTGCAATTACTGCTTCACTTTGTTCTGTATCCTAATTGTTATATGCAATACATTTAATTGTTTATGTATTGCCGCATTAATTTAGTAAAAGCGTGAAGCTCATCGTAAATAAATAACTTGACTAGCAAATAGCGTTCAGCGAGCGAGGAGGTCTGGTTGCTTAAATCCGCCTTAAATAAAAACAACAACCAGTTTTAAGTCCCCACGAGAAACGGTGTTAGCTCGTGCCATGAAGAGGCTGTGACGTCATCTTACTTAAAGCTGGTTGGGGTGCGGTGTCAGGGGTCATACCCTTCCCTTTGTGCAGCACCCTGGAGCGATAGTCCCGGGCAATTCTCTTTTGTTTCTGGTGCCTGCGAAGGTGAGGCAGACAGCCTAGAATGCGAGAAGAAAGTTGATGTCACTCCGCGCGATTCAAAACGGGATTTTCTGCAGCGATTGGGAGTTAAGCATGCATCTTCTGCTCAAAGCAGGTGTTTTAAAAATTCATAAGGCTTCGTACTAACACCTATTGACGTCGAATGTCTCTTAACATTATTTTAAGTACCTAAACTAACGATGAAAAATTCATAGTTGGGGGTTTAGTAGAAAAGCACGTTATTTCTGCTTAGCCAACAAACGCTTCACATGCAACCGCAAAAACACGAAATATGTGACCGACACAATGGTTTTAACCTAACCAAACAATGTTATGATTAACAATCCACCTACACGTGTTTAGCTCCCTACCCGCAAGGACCCTCCATCATTCCAACACCACCAAAGTTATGCAGAATTAATGCCTCCCAACGCAAACAACTTTCATTTGCTAAGGTCTTCTCAATAGTGTTCAATCGGCTAAGTTCTTAAAGTCTATGAAAAGTAAGGCATAGCAGAAGTTGGCCAACATGACTGGTCAGTAACACGAAATCAACGATGTTTGATGATATTTTTGCTTAGAATTTTAGAAATAGTCGTTCGAGGATCCAAAACCATTGCCCCACGTGATTGGGACGAAATTCTGGATTGTCCATCAAAATTGCAACACCTTTTGACTCGTACAAGTAATTTATTAAGCTGCTCGTTGTAGTCTATCCTCCAAACCCCAAAACTGGTATAAGAGAAGC
>JAHWFP010083690.1:23966-39788 GCA_023313725.1 Lithobius niger
CCCCCAATGCTCTGTATGAAAAACTTTTATGAAAACACTTTTATGAAAGACTTTAACAGCGATTAAGCTTTGACTTTAATAAAGTACGAACCCTTTACAAATATTTCTCGAATAATCACGAAAACTGGCTCGATTTATTGGCCCAGATAAAGCGAAGCGAGCGATGTTTAATTATAAATATTGTTATCTCCCAAACGAAAACTTGTTAAGGATGCCCGCCAGGATTTTTGGACGTTCGCCTGCCACGCAGGCGGCCCGTGTTCGATTCCCGGCCGATGCACCAAAAATGTAGAGGTTCTGGGGGAGTGGGCGACCCTAATGTGATAAAACTAAAGTGTATGGGAGATGGTTCAGTGTGTGAAATTCAATAATCAAGAAGAGATTTGGCTGGGTTCAATATTTGATGGTTCATTAATGCTGGATTTTACACATAGCCTCGCCTGCCACGACTTAACCAAACAGTTCTTAATTAATGTTAATGTGATGGCTAAAATATAATGACTAACAGGGACATGATGGCTTAAATGTGGCGGACTGGGGAAATTGGGGAGGAAAAAGGAACAAATTTCTAATTGATAAGCCAAAGATTACTTACGGGAGATTTGGGATCGAATGGAGGCTTGGAATGAAAATATTATCTTACTTAAAATTAACAATATGTTGGCAAGGCAAAGCGCATGCTTAACAATTGATTTGATTATGGAATGCACAACAATACAGTGACTTGAATTTCAATAATAGAGGCAGGGCACACTTAAGATCGTCATCCAGGCTCAGCTCAAGGGAATCAAGATGCTGGGTCATCAGTCCCAGCATCAGTTCGTCCAATAAACAGGAGCTGAGGCAGGATGAGTCACTACAGTTTGAGTCGTGATATCAAACACCAAGCTTTTTCGCCAAGTTCATCCCAATCGGGTTCGAAGGATAAATGAAATAAATGAAAATTGCTTATTGCACAATTTTCAATTATTTCATTTAACGTTTGAAGTCTTAGTTGGTTGGTGGCAGTAGCTCGGCGTTTGATATCACTTCAAACGGCTGAAAAGCTTGGTGAAAATCCATAACAAGTTTTGTTTTGGGGACAGGGTGTCTACCAAAACACCACGTTGAAAATATCCGAATTTTTCCTGACATTATTGTACTTTTTCCTGACTCACTGACACTTCAGAGAAAATCGTGAGAGTGGCTGCTCCCACCTGAGGGTCCTGGAGGAAGCCAGTTTTTTTTGGTTAGTTCTTTTTGGGGGGGGGGGGGGGGGGGAGAATGTATAGCCTCTGCACAGCATTCCCATATTACCGTTTTCCACCTAAACCACAAAAGCAAACGCATGTCAAGCCACATTTACACTCATAATGTAGTATCGGCTGCGTGCGTGTTTGTTTGTTTGTTTGGGAAACTATAACGTTCACAATTTTATTTTGATTTGCTTGAAATTTTGTGGCACGGTATAGCTATGGTGAACTAAATTCATCAATATGAAAATGAAATTCATGCTTAAGTTATTTTCAAAGTTATTCTATCTTCGTTTTCTCGTATTTTTGGCTAAGGTCAAGTGGTGGTAAGGAGCCTTTATGATATACGTTGGTATCCACTTACCTAAAAGCTGATAATATCTGCCAAATATGAGTAAAACTCGATTTTCGGGTTCTTTTGAATTCTAAAGATTCACACCGTGTTCAGGGCCGAAAGTAAGGGGCTGGGAGGGTGTTGTTTGGGAGGGGGGGGAGTCAGAGTCGAAAAAATGGACCTTGCTCGGAAAAACGAGAGGCGTAGGAAACTACGAATAAAGAAGGGGAAACTGAAATTTTTTGGAAAAAATGGGATTCGAGTCGGAGAATTCAGCCTCACACCTCTTCCCCCCACTCACCCCAATTTTTTCTCCCTTGAGGAACCGCCTGTCCTCCCCCTACCCACGACTCTTTCGGTAATTCAATGCCAAGATTCCACCTAGTAATTCACAAAATTACTTGTATTGGCTATAGTGGCAACTGGATGGGGCTCAGTTTTAAAGTTAATTTGTTGCCGTGTGGAGGCTGTAGGCTGGCACCGCCCCGTGTAGATACGCAAAACTAGGTTAGAAAAAATAAGGAATACAAGCCAAACACCGTTCGTAAACTCAGCTTCCTTTGCTAACTACATCCTTGACGCCATCCCTTTATCTCATTTTCCTTTAAATCGTGTAAGAAATTTGAAACACCTTTTCATTTCCCTTGCTCATCGTGTGACGGGCATAATTATGCACCATTATGACGCTTATACGCATTATTGGCCATTTATACTTATACGAAACTGTTTTTTTTTAATAGGTTCTATCAGAAAACAAATTTGATTATGGCATACCAATACAAGGCGTAAAAACAAATACTCATTTATTTTCAATAAAATTCAATAACAAATTGTAAAAATTAACCACAAACCGCTATTGAATCCATGATTTATTTTTCCGTTCATAAACTGGAGATTACGTCAGGGTAACGTAACCGTCTCCTTTCGCAAAACTTTGGAGTGTCGCGTTCCCTGAGAAGCCATAATGCTGGAAGGCGAGAAGGACAATTTGACGAAACAAATATAAAAAATCCAATCTTTCTTACCATTTGAATCGTGGCATAAAAATCACGACTTCCAAACGGCGAGAAAGCTTCGCTGGAGTCCTTAAAACAAATTTTGTTTTGGGGAGGTATCGCATTCTTTTGTTAGGTTTTTGCCAGTGACTGATAAGGTCTACTTTTTTCACGTTATATTTGAAAACTGCATTGTAAACCATTTTCTAATTTTTCATTAATTTTAATCTACGAAACTTAACCTTTTCGCGAAAGAATTTGGTGTGAGATATAGCACGACTTCAAACAGCGGAAAAGCTTGTGGGGGGAATCCTTAAAAAAATGTTGTTTTCTGGGGATTATCTATTCCTTAACAAGTTGTACTTTCAGTTTATGGTCTAGAATGGTTCTGAGTGGTTCTAACTACAATCTCGAATACTGACGTGTAAAAACTAAAGAAGAGAACAACGAATGAGCTAGGCTTAAGTCTACCCAGTCAGTCACTTGAATTCGGACTCTTTCTCCCTCTACCTTCCCAACCCCCCTTTTCCCCCACACTTCCTTGTACCTTCCTTACAACGTGACCAGGTTCCCAACCGTTGTTCTCAGCAATCAAGACAAGAAAAATTGCAACTTGACCCGCCCGCGCGTTCGGTGCAGCACCAACATCCCAGGCAAGCAATTATTTTCGGACTCCTTCCGCCTTCCTTCTGTCCAGAACATGAGACTTAATATGATGTGGTGAGGGCCGTCTTATACCTACCTTTATGGCACACAAACCCTCCCAAGATGGACGAGTGCAAAACAACCCAACACTTAGCAGATGTATAAGATGCATTCTATACCGCTTCCATCGGTAGATACTGGGAAAGGGTAGGGAACTTGGACAACCGCTAAGGACTGACATCCTCAAACTGTCCCACAAGCTTCAAAGGAACATCATTAGTAGTAGTAGTAGTAACAGTAGAAGTAATAGTAGTATGTAGTAGCTAGTGCACTACTACTACTTGCTTTTTGGGATGATGCCTCTCTATTGGTTGGTTTGTGTTGTGTGCACCTTGTAGTTATCAGTTTATCCAGAGAGCAGTGTAGTAGTAGAAAGTATCTTGTTGATAGGAATTGGTGCGAATACGATTGCTTTTACCGGGAGCGAGATAAAAGAGATCCCGTAGGGCTCGACGGAATGTCCATAATACGTGCCATGTCTCGTTCGTGGTCGCGACCCCACGTGGCCAAATGTGGAAATATGGAAAATAGCTGTAACTATTTTCTTGGATAACACACGTTAAAAATATGCCATATTGTATTCAAACTAATAGGTATATCTGTGGAAAAATACCACTCGTGCTAGGACTAGTCCAGGCATGTGGATCCTCCACGCACAACAGCGTTCCACGAGTGTGAAGCAGTAAAGCAGATGGCTACTGCAAGCCAAGGCCAACAGGGATAGACACGGCGTGTTTCGCCTCCTGACTCAATGCCAGTTCACTTACTTGCCTGAAAACTGATGCCTTTTAGTGTTGCTGTGGTAAATAGGATTCTGGCAATGTTGAATGAACCCTTTTTGGAAACTTAGCGGCTTCTCTTATACCAGTTTTGGTTTTGGGTGGATATCACCACTTTCATAGGCCTGTGAGTACAAAGAATCCCACGGTCTAATCGTTACCTGTATCTTTTTTCTGGAGGTATTTTATGTGTATAAATTTTCTCATTCATAATTTTCACATTTGCTATTGCCTAATTAGCCATTACATCAGCCAAATTGACATGGTTCGGTATATTGTATGCCCATGTTACACATGCTTAAGTTTGTTCAAGCCCATATTTGAGCGCGCTGGCTAACAAACGCTAATTTTCGTTCGCTTCGCTCACTCAATCAGTGCATCCCCCTTCACTTGCTCCTCCCGAGGTTAATTTTAATCGCGCAATGACGCTGGAAATGCTCACTCAATCACAATTAATCTCATCTACGTGGTCGATTGTCTACTTAGTGGCATCCCGCTATAGCATATGTCTACCATAACCATCATACTCTGCACATTACTGAGACGTACTTATTTGAAAAAATTTACTTTTTTCCTACTTGACTGGACGCTGTGCTCACGAACTACATTGTGTACTGAGCATTTTAGTTGGCTCTTAATATTAGCACACAAAAAACTTTTACAGTATACCTGCTTGGTATCATATTTTGTTATCCTTTTCAATAGTTCTGAAGGATACAAATGTACCGACCTTGCATGCTATTCAGCTAGTTATGAATCTTGCCAAATTACGAATCCCAACAGACAAATTAGGAATCCCGTCGAACAAATAGGAAATGCCATCAAACATGTGAATCTCATCAAACAACAAATCATAAAGCTCTTCAAACAAGCGGTGAATATCACCCACCGAACAATAAGTTATACGTCTCATGAAAACAAACTATGAATCTCATCAAACAAAATGTTTATCTCCTCAACAGTAAGCCACAAATACCGTCAAACAAATTTCGAATTTCAGCAAACAACTTATGGCTCCCATCAAACAACAAATCATCAATCTCGTCAAACGAAATAATAAATTTCATCAAACGACATACGAATAACAAATTATGAATCTTTTTAAACAAATTATGAATCGTATCAAACAAATTAGGAATCCCATCAAACATTATCAGTCTCATGAAACAGTATGAATCCCAAAAACAAAATCCTTAACCTCAACATCAACAATGAATCCCATCAAGGAAATTATGAACCACATTAAATAAATTCTAAATCTCACTGTCACAGTAAATCCGAGATGAAAGCTATTTAACTACGATGCTTGATTTACTGGGAGCGAGCTGAAAGAAAAGTAAGGCAAATAAGGAAAACATTCCTCCATAGCTTCCTCGACCAGGAGCCAACCAAAAACTACCAACATCAATTTTACAAAAAGTGAATCGACCTCCTCTTTGAATTCTCCCGTCTTCGAATAGTTAAGTTTTTCTCATATAATCTCTAGAATGCAGTTTCGACATGTCATAATTAATGTCAGCATCGTCAAAATTGATGTACCAGTTCTGATGTCAACTTTGACGTTTACCTAAATAAGGAGATCAGCGCCTCAGTCCAGTCCAAACACCCAATGATTCCAGGGCTTGTCTCTTGGTGGCAGACTCATCCAAGCCTCCATGATGGCAAACTTACATAATAATGAGATCTTGTTAATTTACAATTTTAGATTAAGACTGTAAACATCCGGGTCACCTATGTTTGGTATTCCATTCCTTATCCATCCCTGTCCTGAAACCATCATTAAGTATTTAGAACTTAATTAACTAAAATATTTTCCCAATATCTATATTAATAATGGCGGGTAGCCTTTACTGTAAGGGTTGGCCTTAACCTCCCTGTTAAAGCCGAAATTTTGACCCTTAATATCTCCTCCGTCTGTAAATATTTTTCGATTAAATTTGGTCCGTAAGCTTTGTTGAACTTTATCAACAAGCATAGCAAAATTTATTAAAATCCGCAGAAGCAAATCGGAGATCTCGACCTGAGCTGAAACCATGATATTGGTAATTGGCTTGTTGTTCTTGTTTCTGCTATGCTCTCTACTGATCAAACAATTTGTCCTTTAAAGCTGATTCTTAGCTCATTTTACAGGTATTGCTCTGTAGATGTTTCCTTTCCATAAGTCCTTTTCTAATTGTTCTGGGGGTAGGGAGCTCTAAACAACCAGATTGATAGTTTTACCTTGTTTTAAACATTGTTATTGTGCAACCATGCCAATCGGAAAACGCAAGCTGCAAGAAGTAAACTGAAGATTAATGAGTTTGTTTCCACATTGGTTTGTGTATAGGTTGTTTCGTTTGTGTACAAAACATTAAAACAAACTAATGTGAACTGCATGGTACGCTAAAGTAGCATAAATTAGAAAACAAAAACGAACTCGTTTGATGCTGTTAAGGGAAGGCTTAACTGATCCGAAGTCAAAACAACAAAGGAACACAAATATGTTTTAGACACTGCTGTTTCAGGGCCCCCACAACGGGGGTGGGGGGAGGGCTCAGGTGGACCCACTGTATCCAAGCCCGCTCACTCAAGGGGCCTAAAAATTCTTTTTCGTAAGTGTGAGTTTTGATGACTAACCGTATTCCAGAAATCCACTCAAATGTGATTGTGAGAGGGCAACTGTGAGTGCAAACATCTAAGGTAAGGGTCAACAATTTTTGTACAGCCACAGAAGGGAATGTAAGTGTCCTGACATCTGAGGGAATTTCTATAGATGCGTTTTGACCCGTACACTCATATTTAGCCCCGCTCACACTTGAGTGGATTTCCGGAATACGCCTTGTATGCACACGATTTGTGCGGATTGTGAACTTTTTTATACTCCCAACAAACAACAACTCTAATCTAACGGCACCGAGCACGGAGCAGGAGCACTGTAGTGCAAGCCTGTCACTGCAGTGAAGAGAAGTCACTACAGGCAGAGAAGTCTTCAAACGTAAGCAGCCCGGATTAATGAAAGAACTGATCCGTTAAGCACAATGTGGCCGACGAATATTATAACATAGTGTAACCGTTTTACGATTTCAGCCCGCTGTTGTAGTTAGTTCCCGGCCCTTAACTTTGATGTGGGGGCTCTGGCTGTGTTGCTGTACTGTTTAGTTCACGTTAAACTTTATGGCTGTGTCTAATCATTATGCACGTAAATAGACTTAAAGTCACCAAGCAAAGGAAGAGTAATATAAGGCTACACACTCGGCAACTTTCTTTACAAAATTGTTCAGTGTTCTTCAGTCATGTCGTCGACTTTCCGTTCATTGTCCTACTGACGATACATGTATCATTTTTCAAAACGTTCCACCACTTTTCCAGACATGAAATTTCATTATTACTTTCAAGGGCATTTCCAGGTTTTCAAGGACTCGGACGAACCCTGCATTACCTGTAGAGCTGTGCTAAGCACACTAAGATGTTTAGTTTTGCACATTTTCCAGCGATCTCGCGTAGCCAAGTAGTTCACTTGCTGACGGTGGTTCTGTGACCATTTCAATGTATGGAGAATCACTCAAGTGGATCATGTAGGTAACCGGTCCAATATCAAAATGCACTAGGGTGATAACCTGTCCACGTGGGAATTTGGCCGCCATATTGGAAAATGACTGCCAAAAACCGGATTTTTCCAAATAACGCCGTAAATACAAATATTTTAAAAGGACAATATGAAGCAAAGTTGCTTAAAGAGTAATTTTAAACAACTTCTCAAGAATGACACTTTCTGAAAAAATGAATAGTATAGACACTACAGCTGTTTTTTAAAATAAAATATCAATTTTCGCTGTATTACATGCATTTTTACCACTTTTACGTTACTAGAACATCTTCAAACGACTATAACTCATCCCTTATTTAAGTTATCTTAACTTTTTTGATCTTGCTGAAAAAAACACATTTAAGCCTTTCCATCTAGCCTAGTTGTAGCAAGCTAAGTTGCACAGATAGTAGATAACAGAACTACAGTGAAGTAGATAAACATTAATACTGGTCAGGTTAACTAACGCCCTACTTTGTTGATTGTATTTCTAAGCGGTTATAGAAACAGCCTTCCTTACATAATTTATTGCAAAACTTTATTATCGTAGTTTACAGGATATCTAATAATATATAATTATATTAATAATTATATATAGTTGAAAATAACGGAATTTTGTTTTGAATTATTACATAATAATTCACTTTTTTTTTAATTTTCACATATGAAACTGACTAGATGGATCATCAATTGAATCCTATTAATGTAAAAAGATCTTCCCAGCAAGGAGATATTGTTGATTTATGTAATATGTCAGCAAAATACTAGTGAAAGTGTAACGTTAACAAAAAACGGATGCCAGCCCAATGAGATGCTGCAGAACTTCGCAAAGATCATGTTCTTGTGCTATTAAAAAAACATTCTAGGTCATCTCTTGTTTATCATATGAACAACAACTGTTATAAATTATATACTCATAAAGCACAGCTAGAGACGATTTCCAGTGCAAAACGATGGAAGATCAAAGACGATGTCAATCTAGAAGATGATGGAAGTATAGCTACACAATACACATCCTGCTCTACTCGGTTAGGTGTATCTGCTTGAACTCTCCTGAGTTAAAAAGAGCCGAACAGGACAAACGTATGTGTAATATGCGGACAAATGGAGTCCTCTGGCGAATGCGAAAAGTACAGAATTTGTGAGGAAGGCAGAGCATGAAACCTTTAATGGCAGCCAAGAACTTTCAGGATTGAAGTCTACACAAGAATTGCTAATCTGACAGATGTGAAAAGTGTATTTGCAGCTGACCTATAAAGTCATGTAGGATGCATTAGTAGTTAACTTCTTTGATATGATCGACAAGTAACCTGAATTGAAACAAAATATTTGCTGAAGTCTTTGAGGAAATGATACCTCAATTAAAGAGCGGCGTCGCCTTATCAAGAGAATGTTACAGAGAAAATTAACGACAGATTAGGTGATGAAAAAGTTAAAACTAGAGCTGTTAAATCCCAACTAGAAAAGACATTTGGTGAAGAGATTACATTTTCTAGTCCAGTTGAAGCCAATAAGTCAGAAATAGTATTTGATTCTTCAGTATCGGTTGAAGATGCTATTGAGAATCTTAGATCAACAGACATCATAAAGACGCTGCACAGTTATTGAGAAAATCATTTTTGGAAGTTGATTTTGATCTGGATGAGAGATTCTGTGATGATCAAGACTTGCAATCATCTTGGGAGGCAACGGAAATACGAAAAACTTATTTTGCCATTCTTTTCAGGACTTTTTAACATCCCACCTTTGCAGATGCAGTCAACACATACTTTGAACATCGGAAACTATACTTCTGGAGGAAATGTCTAAAAAAGTCAAAATACCACATAAAGATGTGCAGTGTCGTCCAAATCTGTCGGATCAGCAATTCTTGTGTAGACTTCATTCTTAAAGTGCTTCGCTGCCATTAAAAGTTTGATGCTCTGCCTTCCTTACAATTCTGCACTTTTCGTGTTCCCCAGAGGACTCCATTTGACCGCATATACGCATATTTTTGACCTGTTCGGTTCTTTTTGACTCGGGAGATTTCGAGCAGACACACCTGACTGACCACGTAGAGTAGAATGTGCAGCTAGTACTACTTCCAGCAACTTCTAAATTGACACCATCTTTGATCTTCCTTCGTTTTTAGCTGTGCTTTATGAGTATATAATTTATAACAATTTTTGTTCAAATGATAAACGAAGAGATCAACTGTAATGTTTTTTAATAGCACAAGAACGTGATCTTCGCGAAGTTCTCCAGCATCTCTGATGCGGTGGCAGCCGTTTTTTTGTTGACATCACAATTTCACCGGTATTTTGCTGATGTATAGTACATAAATCAACAAAATCTCTTTGCTGGGAAGATCTTTTTAGATTAATAGTATTCAATTGATGATTCATCTTGTCAGTTTCACCTGTGAGAATAAAAAAAATGCGTATTATTATTATGTAATAATTCATAAAAATATTCCGTTATTTTCAACTATACATTATTATTAATATAATTATATATTATTATATATCCTATATACTACGATAATAAAGTTTTGCAATTAATTATGTAAGGAAGACTTCTATAGCCGCTTAGAAATACAATCAACAAAGTGGGGAGTTAGTTAACCTGTCCAGTATTGATGTTTATCTACTTCGCTGTACTTCTGTTACCTGCCTATTTAACTTAGCTCACTACAACTAGGCTAGATGGAAAGGCTTAAATGTGCTCTTTTCAGAAAGATAAAAAAAAATAGGGTAACTTAAATAAGGGCCGAGTTATTGTCGTTTGAAAATGTCCTAGTAACGTAAAAGTGGTGAAAATGCATTTAATACAGCAAAAATCGATATTTTACGTAAAAACAGAACTGTAGCGTCTATACTATTCATTTTTTCAGGAAAAGTCATTCTTGGGAAGTCGTTTATAATTACGTTTTCTACAACTTTGCTTCACATTGTCCTTTTAACATATTTGTATTTACGGCGGTATTTTGAAAAATCAGTTTTTTGGCGGCCATTTTCCAATATGGCGGCCAAACACCCAAGTGGACAACTATCACCCTAGTGCATTTTGATATTGGACGGGTTACCTACATGATCCACTTGAGTGATTCTCCATACATTAAAATGGTGACAGAACCACCCTCAGCAACTAGATGAAAGTAGCATGAACCAATCATTAGGTGATCTATCGCGCGCAAAAGTAAAAATGGTAAAAACATTTAACTGCAGCAGTAAGATTTCACGTGGACTAAACAGTACAGCAACACTACCGTGGATGAAACCTTACAGGAATGTTTATTTGTGTTCCTTTGCTGTTTTGACTTCGGATCAGCGAAACCATGACTTAAGCGTAGGCGGAACGCGAGAGGGATGAGATGCGGACACAGCAAACTCACCACTTAGACAGCCAATGAAAACGGCTCTAAGGGGGTAATGCAGACAATGCCTGTTACAAGGAACTGCTACGATATAAATGTCGTTCCTTCTTTTCCCTTTTCAGCAAATTTAGTCAACACACTCTGGCACCGGATGCAGGGCTGCAGTCAGGATATGGCATGTTTAGAAGAGGAGAAATCGAAATGTCGATGATGTGTGATATGCCATGACATAACTTGCTGTTAACAGCAACATTTACAACATCAAATTTAACAGCAAACTAAATTTCAATAACAGCAAATTTAATTTCCATAGGCAACAAAGTTTATGGTCGAGTTTCTCGTGGATCTTATAGGAAGGTGAGAATGCAATCCTGAGTGTTGTTGTTGGTGTTTATACACAAGGGGTCCGAAACCAAACTGAGTTTTTCTTCCCACTATAGACAACGAGACGGACAATCCTTATTGAGTTGATTTTGGTTTATTCGAAGCTTTAACCTATACAGGTCGTCAGCACCACTGTTAGATCCTAACGCCACATTATCCTATCCTTAGCGTTAATAAAATTAAGCAATAAATCACGAATCATAATTCCTGCGTCAACTCCATTCTATCGTTTAGCCACACTGTTGATGGTTATCAACTGAGATAATGAATGAATCCACCCGCAACTATCAAGAACTAGTATTTTCACTGTTAGGTCAGCTATAAAACAAAATAAATGTAAAGGGGTAATTCCTTTCGTCTGTAACATTTGAAAAGACCATCATGATATTAATAAATAATGACTACATTATATGAGAACCAACTGAGGAGCATAAGAAAGTTTTAAGTTTACGTTTTAAGTTATTCACGAAGGAGAGGAAAAATTTTGCTAGAAAATACCGAAAATTTGTTTACATGTTGCAGCTAACAATTAGGAATATAGTCTCAATTAGGGCGTGATTCTAAGGTCCACACGTTATTCATTTTTTTTTCTTTCTTCCTAGGAATTTCCTAGCAAAATTGCCCCTATCCTCCCAAGAGAGCCTTGGCAGGCTTAGCCTGGATCAACACGACAGATCAATATGCCAATATGGAGAGCAAGTTTTTCATCAGTCGTAGAGTGGTGTAACTCCAAATTAATGCACGGTGGTGACGTCACGCTAACACATCCCCCATGTTAAAAGTGCAGTAGGTTAATCTGAAAACCAACACACGTCACCGTGGTTTAATTTTGATAACCCACACTTTTTTTTATAGAAATCTAACACTTTTACGGGCTCTACGCAACCCCTAATCCACTGCGTGACATAATGACCGACTTTTCATAACTACACGACACAAATTTAGCCAGCACACCCTATTGGAAAACCAACGTAATTTGTCACTGGCGACATTTTTCACGGTGCCAACACGGGAAAAAAATGTCGCAAGCTAAGCCTGAGCCGTCAACCTTTTATCCCGACAGTACGAAAACTACGCTGCTGATACTTTGGGACTGGGTATAGGGATTTCTTTCCCTTAGCTCTTACTTTCGTAGACAGGAAGTTTCTAAACCAGAAAGTTTCCATTCAGGAATTTGCATCAGTCGTACGTAAAAATTCTAGAATTCATTATAATTCACAAATAAAATTTATAAATAAAAATGTTAAAAAAAACTTAAATAAGTCGGTGAGTTAGCTTGACGTCACACCTTACCATTAAAACACATATCCGTGAGGAATAGGCGGTTTACCGGCGATAATAATTACTCGTCTTGCTTGAAATGTGTAGTCCAGTATCTCGGGGGTTAAGGGAAATCCACTCACGCTGGCGCACTAGTGAGATTTCACAACACCCCCTCGACATTGGACTACCCGTCTCTCCCCAATGAGCAATTATTGCCGGTAAACCACACGGATATCTATTACGGATATCTATTGCAAGTATTTCTCACGGATATCTATTATTTAAAATATTTGTTAAGTTTGATCACTCTTCTAAGCTCTCCACTGGTTAGGAAGCTCTTTTAGAGTCACTTATGTAAAGTACTATTTCCGCATGAAACAAATACACTCTAGTATTCAGCTGGCTCGTATTCTATGATATCTTTCCCATAATCGGATTGGTTCGGTAAGTTGACTTGGGAAGGAGCGTGCCGGCTAACGACACAACGTTGCAGACGAGTCCGTAATAGGATTAGTGCCGTGTTGTTGGCGGTGCGTGTGCCTTCAACTGCGCTGTCAACGCCTTCTCTAAGGAAGGCATTAAGCTGTATTTTACAGGGTCCCATTACTTGACAAAAAAAAAAAGGTTAGATAATGGAGGATATCCTTGTTTTTGAGGAGATTGCAAAAATACACAGGGAAACTTCGGGGCGCTTTCTTTCCTAGCCCATGTGAGGTACAACTCATTCAAGCACATACATACACTTAAATAAAGACTCGATAAAGACTCGTGTGTGAACTTAAAGCGGAGTTGATATCAGACATACCGAAAGAGAATTTAGTGAATTAATTCATGTTAATTTAGTATTGTATTTTTCCGAACGTTAAGTTTTAGCTACCGGTAACGTAAAAAACACTAGGTGACATCGAATATATGTCGAGAAAATACCTTGATATATTTGTTGGCCTTCGATTGATTTTACAAAATTAATATCAGAGAGACGTTACAATTTAGACAAAGACGGTTTCGTTTATCAGCGAAATCGTGTTCGAAGCAGCTAATGGCTCTGCCGCATTAAACCGTTTTTTGTCCGTCTCAACCGTCAACCGACCTGTCGAATATAGCCTGCCGACACAACGTTGAGTTTACATTGCGTCTCCGCCACCACCGCTTAAAAATATCCATTTTCGTTCATGTGACGGATGCTTCGAAGTGTTCGTCAGCCAATCAGATCACAAAGATCATGTCTCTTGGCGCTTGCGGCAAAAATGGCAGCGACACACACGAACGATAGAAAACTATCGAAAGTTGAGAAGAACTCTGAAAAAAGTAAACGTTAGGGAGCGTAAATTACGTAATCCCAGGAGACGGTGTGAGGGTTGAGCAAATGTGTTACCCTCTTTTATGACGTGGAAGGAGGGAATACTACAAAGTATTACAAGTATTACGTAACAATCAAATTTTGGGCTAAATTATTTTTTGCTGAATTTTTTTTTAAAAATGCTTCCTAACTATTAGCAAAACAAACACTCGCACAAGTTGCTTGCTATTCGTAAGATTGATCCCAATTCTGGAAGTATCTTGATAGCTTTCCATTCAGGCGATTCCATTCCATTTCTGCAGTCCATTCATTATCAGCCAGCTGAAGGTGAAATCTGCAGAAATTCTGTATATTGCAAGAAATGTGAAGTTGTGTCACTTCTTGAATTACGAACGTATTTTGATGGGACAAAGAAGGGTTGTTACTGTGTAAAACTAATAAGGCCAATTGACTGTTTAAAGTCACTTCAACAGTTACATTACTTTAGTGGATGTCCACAAAATATAACACCTGCGCATTACGCTTAGTGAATGGGCTAGGTACATAAGGAGATGGGAATAACAGGTTTAGCGAGCTGACAAACATTCGTAAGCGGACAGATGTGGTAGGGGGTCTAACTGCATTGTTGCTTACCGGATGCGGATGACGACCATAGTGACGTCCTGTGTGGCGCCGCCTTAGTCTTTCACACGTATCAGTTATCTCAGCTACTTCAAAAGTAAACATTGATTCGTAATGGGTGCCGAAGTCGAAAGGTTAGAAGTCCAGAATGGTTAAAACCAGGTAGCCAACCCTATCTTAGTCCAAAAAATACTGGAGAGCTGAGGATAGGATAGGAAGATACCCGAGAATTAGTTTAACCTTGTCACTGGGACCCGAATAATTCGAGCCCATCCTTCGAAACCAAATGGGGCTAGTTTTGATTCACAAAACTGTCCAAATTTACAACGGTTATAGTAGCAACCAAGTTCAGTTACGGTAAGTTCAGCATTAATCAGGAGCGGCATGAAAAAGGAGTTTCTAGCACAATTCTACTCTTTGTTCCACACTTTGTTCCGCCTTCGTACGAAGTCCTGACCCATGTGGCCGGTTGTCGAACTAGTGTCCGTTTTTACTTTTGCGGAAAACATAAGTTAAAAATTACTCCGTGTAGTTTTTTTTTTACCTAATAAATACATTTGATAAAAATGCCTTGTGCTGCGAAAAGTCCAAGCAAGTGTCAATTCGTAAGAACTAACGTTTAAACGATCTTAAACCGAGAAGGACATTTTTGTTTCTTGAGCCAAGGCCCACTGGAGTATAAATTGTGCTTCTGGCTTCCCGACTCTCACGCCAGTTCTCGCCCGTGCGAGGAAGTTAACGCCTCTTAGCATTGCTGAGGTAAAATAACAGCGATCTTAAATCAACTGGCTTGAAGCCAGGAGCTGAAACCTGATGCTTCTCTCCCTGACGGCCTTGTGCAAACGGTGGAATATTTAACGAGGTTTACAACGTGGATACACGCGTATCCTGCCATGGCATTTACTCGCTTCTGGTATAACAAAATTTACTGACCAAAAAACGCAGTACTTGTTAGCAAATTCATGATTGAAATTAACTAAAACCACGTATTTCATGTAATGTATAGCGTTTGTTGTGGTAACTCGGTTACCGGATCAGTGCAGGTTACCGGGTCACCAGGATCGACAAAAAATTCCGGGCCAGTGGTCAGACCCACTGATCTGGTTGAAAGTTTGACCGTGATTTATCGACACGAATATTGTCGATACAGTTAACGCGCAAGTTGTTTATGTTTTTATTTCATCAGACCGCCCCCCCCCCCCCCGGGGGGTAGGGGTAGGTGAGGAAAATAGGGAGCAGATGAAAAAAAATATTTTATTTTTCTTCTATTTTTAACATCAGACCGGGTT
>JAHWFP010083690.1:39888-55241 GCA_023313725.1 Lithobius niger
TAATTATTATTATTACTTTAATTAAATCTACTATGTGCTAAAAACTGACCTAAAAAATAAGCCAAGTAGTCCTTGCTTTTTTTTTTACGTCCATAAAGTTTTTTGATTGGTTTTATTTACGTGTTCTGAAAATACAAGACAAACTAATACGCAGTTTCATAAGACGCTCACAGCCGATAATAATTTGATGAAAACCTGGTAACCACCAAGACATGGTATCGTACAAAATCTCCATAAGGGTAGAAGGACCCACCAACCTTTAACCGTAGAAAGTAGGTGTATCAGAGTTAAAATGGCTGCCTCCAACTTTCCATCCCAACCCTGACCACTCAGCCCTACTAACTATGACTGTGACTGAGGTTGGCGCTAATGACCAAGCTGTCGACGCGCCATTAAGCCTCATCCCCCCCCCCCCTACTAACTAACACCTTGACAGCTGTCAGTTTATAGCTTGACTGATCTGGGTTCGGACAACGAGTTTGGTGGCAGCCATTCTGCATCTAACAGTACTAGTTTCTGTGGCGAAAACTTGGTAGGTCGATTTTGCGCTTATGGGATGGTGTATGATCTGCTTTTCCGGACCGGCATCTTAAAACAGCAATGTTTCTTTGGCATTTAGCGTTTCGCTTCAATGCCTCGTTCCAGGCACCGACAGCATACGGGTTGGTCGTCACGTGCTTTCGCGCATATGCGTCGGTGGATCCTTTTGTTTCCCACAGAGGACAATCGCCTTTGTCGCTATTAATAATGAATCCCCGGTGTTGGCGTCGTTGGTAATGAGGTGCTGGAAATGGGAACACCCTTGGGCGAAAGTAGCGGTGGAGATGGAGTGGGGGAAGGCGGGGGAGGTATGTGGGAGATGGGAGGCACCCTAGCACACTGAACTTCTTATCCGGATTCACAAATTACGGCAAACCTACTAAGAAAGAAAGAAGCCAAAGAGAAAAAAAAAGGAAAAAAAGACAAAAAGAAACAACGTTTGCAAAAACCCTTCGTTAGAAGTGCAGGATTTGAAAACGTCCATGTTCACGATTTGTCGGAATCCCTCCCATAAGTAGAACGCAACTAATACCAACGAAGCATGATTGCACTGCATAAACATGGACGTTTAGTACCCATACTTAAAAACTGTATTATTCGTATGCCTCCTCTTTTTTTTAATTTTTATTCGCCTTAATCGTTTTAGTCTTCTGTACAGCCGTACCGGCCGAGAAGACTATTATTGCAACGACTTTGTCCGTCCATCGCTTTTTTCAACTTCGCAACGGTACCAGATATTGACGACCATTGTTTACAACTTTAGATTCAGCGTGAGAAGTTAGTTAAATAACATGGCAAATTAAAACATTGTTACTTCCTCATACCTAATAGACTTCTTCGACGTAACTAAATTAAATAATAACATTTGATCGTCGAATTAAAATCCTAAATTAAAATCCTCATTAAAAACAAATGGATTTTAGCTTCTTTTAAGTAGTCTCGTCGCATTGCTGCATGAACGAATAGGCTTACTGTCGAACCAAATTCTCCATTAGGCCAATCTTCTACTTAAGAAATTAAAACTGCATTTTAAAAATTAGGCCTAAAATCATGTTACCATGGCAACGTCAAGTTGCTACGAGACGGCGCTGTTGGCTGAATTAACAGCGTCTCTATCGTCACTTCCCTACTACCACTGATCTATATAGGCTACGTTGTGCGTTTCGTTGTAACACTGTAACTGTGTGCCTGAAGGCGCACCGTGTTGCAAAAATGAATAGGCTTACTATATAATCCATATCTCCGTTAGCTGCTACTTAACGAAATTAAAACTGCTGGTTTAAATTAGGCCTAAAAGCTGACAATTACGCCTAAAATGTAAAATAGGCCTAAAAGCTAACATATTTTTAACCGACGATTGTGATGGCTACTGCTTTTAGATTAGTATAATAGAGATAGCTGTTGCAGTGCATGATAGAGGTGTGTGCCTCAGCATTGGAACTGTACAGAAGACCGGTGCGACTAGGCAGTCGCTGTAGCCGCTTGTTATTTTTCGACAATCTTCACTTGAGAAATGGCTCTAAACTAATTGGGCGGATGCCAAGAAAGCTTGAGCTTAAGTACTCATTGAGAAGCCTTAAATTTGAAAAGCGAAAATTCAAGGCTCGAACACCCTGAAAATGTCAGTTTTTGTTGTGGAAGCCTTGAACTAATTACAAACTAATAAATCAAATAAACTAAGTAAAACTATTATGTCAGCAGAGCGCGTTTCTTCACAGAATCGTAGTTCTCCCAGATCGGACTTGTCACAAATAGAGGTGCAGTGCAGTGCAATCAGTTGGCGCCAGACGAGTTAGCTGAGTAAGATGTTAATGCAATTGTCTTATGTGATAGAGGGGGAGGACATAATGTTATTTAATAAAGGGAAAAAAAAGAGAAACCAAAATATATGAAATAGCAGAATTTAACAAAGAAAGAGCTGCATTAAGGCATACACATGTTGAAATTTACTTTAGGACGCTATGTTAAATAAAATATGATTTTCTTTTTTCAGAATAAGGTGTGAATAAATGTATTCAATTGTATGTTGCCAGCAAAAATAAAACAAAAAAAAACAATAAAAATTAGTAGGTAATTTTTCAAAAAAAGCTTTGAAATTGCTTCGAGTTGGCCTTAAAAATGGTAAAGTATGTTGTGTTCTACAAACCCTATATTTTAACAATCGTTCAATTTGGATTGTCGGTTGTTCATTCCATACGACCATTCGCCCTATTTACATACTATAACTGAAAACTACAACCGTCTGCTACAACTACAACTGACTTCCGTTTCTGAGGTATCCCTCCTCTGCAGAGCCAAATCTATTCGCAAGGCCCTTCTTGTCTATATAACTCAAAACAAGATTGAAGAAGGCCACACCTTCCAGCTGTTTTAAAACACCTAACTGGGGTCATTTTACAAAATAACCTCGAATTTTTAATTCCTACTTTGCCTCTACCACCATACCGACTTCCATCCTTTCTCCCCTTCCAGCTCAGCCCTCTCTCTTCCCATCCGGATTACGGACGTTAAACATGCCTTAAAAGAGATGCATTTCTTACTTTAAAAGACGATTGGTCTTGCCACCCTGATAACATTTCACTGCGTTTCCTTAAACACTGTGCATCTTCTCTTGCATTTTCTTAGTTTTTTGAAATACATTTCTCTCTTGCTTCTTTCCTTCACACTGGTGTCATCCCAGCTCATAAGAAGGGCTCATTCCATGAGGTTAAAAATTACCGACCAATTAGTTTACTCAGTGTCGGTTCCAAAATTCTCGCACCTCATTCGAAACCCCATGATGGATGCTTGTGAGCATCTCAATTTTTTTTTACTAAGCTCGGGTTTTTCCTGGGGCGTTCTTGTCAAATAATCTTGTTAGAGACTTATAACCACTTAACTTTATTCCTGGACGCAGGCAGCCCCTGTGACCTAGTTTTATTTATACCAAAAAAAGCTTTTGACTCTGGTTCGCATTCCAAGATGGTCCAAAAGTTTAGCCTCCTCAACTTTCCTGATCCCATTACTGCTTGGATCAGTTCTTACCTTTATAGCCGATATCTACGTGTGTGCCTCCATGGGCACTCGAGCAACTGGATCAGAGTTACTTCTGGAGTCCAGTATGACTAGTTCTGGGTAAGCTCTTTATAAACATTTTCTAAAGTGACCTTCCTTCTTATGTCAGCTCCTTCAATAGGTGTTATGACGATTATTTAAAACTGCTTTCCCCATCCAGCTAATACCTGACCCTCTAAAAAGACATCAACGTTATTTCCGATTTGACGTCTAGAAATGAACTCAGTCTAAACTCTGAGAAATGCCAAAATTTTGAATGAATAAAAATTCTGCATTTTGGAAATGACAATCAGCACGTTACTTACCTTCTGAATGGTAGTATTGTTTCCCCCGAAAAACTCTCATTACAATCTAGGCATTTTGGTTGACATTCCCTCAAGTTTGACTCCAATGCCGTCAACATTATCTCCAAAGTTTTCAGAAAAGCTCATTTTATTTTAAATTGCTTCTCCAAAGTAAAAGCTTCTTTATTCCCTATGCTTTACAAAGTTAACTTACGACTAGGGATAGTCCGATATTGATATCGGTATCGGTATTATCTGTATTTATCGGTATTTTTGCCATATCGGTATCGGACCACTATAAGGCTTCCGATACAGATATTTGTTATGCCAAGAAATGCAACCGTCTTACCTGCAAAACTGACACCAAGTGCAGCAAAACCAAAGCCATTTGCTCAGTTTGGAATGAAAATGTGGCACTTGTTGGTTCTGCTGCTGTAAGTTTTACAACAACCAACTGAAATCTAACTAAGAAAATGAATGTACTGAAGCCATAAGTAAGAATAAGAGTAAAAATGCTGTTATTGCTGCACAGAACTTTTTGGATAATCTCAACAGTTGAACCCAAGCAAAACCAGAAACCGAAGTTGGATTGTTTGTACAAAATATAAACTTTTAGTCTTGATTTGTTATTATTATCGGTATCGACATCTGTATCGGTATCGTATCGTATCGGATCGGATCGGTTTACCTTTCATCGGTATCGTATCGTATCGGTAAAAAGTCATATCGGCCGATCCCTACTTACGACCAGCACTGGGTTATTGCTCTCAAATTTCTTGCCCCTGTTGCGCCGCTTTTCTGACACGCTTGGAGACTTGCCAGCGTCGTATTACTAAGTGTTGCTTGCCGCTTAAATCCCTCCCGTATCGGGAACGTCTAAAGCAACTTTCATTTAGAGGTCGACCGAATTTCGGTTTCGGTTTCGGTTTCGGCACCGAAACCAGCAAATTTTCGGTTTCGGTTACGGTTCTGGTTTCGTCCATGAAGTTAATGGCTCAGTTTCGGTTTCGGCCGAAACCGCTGAACTGGTTTCGGTTACGGTTTTGGTTTCGGCTGAATCCTATACTTCAGTTTCGGTGAAGCCGAAACTCTTCTACCTCCTGGCAGTATCCAATTTCCGTACAGACTACTAGGCTGTAGCTTAGTGGTGTTGATATCCAGGGGTCACCATCACGTATCCTGCATGCATCTGCCATGCACATCAATAATAAATACAATTATTTTTTTTTAAATCCAAATTCAAAATACTTAAATGGCTTCGTTGCACTGGAAGGTATTTACGCTTGCATTTGTCTTTATTTATGTTTTCAAACAAAGCTCTTACTTACTGAATGAAAAGCCTTTTTCCGTGCCCTGGACTGACACGAATAAAATAAGACTATTTTTAGAATAAAAAATGAGTAGTAACAAAAAAAAAATACAAACGAAAGTCCTGAAGTCTTGTAGCAAGACTGACAAGTTTTTTTTTAATTCTAAAACATTATTTTTGTTGGAGGGGTGGAGGGAGGGGCTTGCACATTCATGTTTTATGATTTTATTCCTGCTTTTTTGTCAAATTATTAAAATTGATACTTTTCAGGTTAGTTTTTGGTTCCGGTTTCAGTAGTGGTTTCAGTTTCGGCCGAAACTGATTAATCGATTTCGGTAGTGGTTTCGGTTTCGACTGAAACCGAATTGCCAGTTTCGGTAGTGATTTCGGTTTCGGCCGAAACCAAATCACTGGTTTCGGCATGGTTTCGGTTTCGGACGAAAGTAAAAATATTGGTTTCGGTCGACCACTACTTTCATTTGCCCCTGTCAACTCAAGGTTCCTCTCAGGTGGCTCTACAATAACCTACCAAATCTTACACCGTGTTGTTGATGTCAGTACTTCTGATCCTTTCTGTCTCTCGATCTCCAACACCAGGGGTCATCCGTTCAGCCTGCTGAGAAATATCTCCTCTGGCAAATCCGCCGTCGTTTTTTCGTCGAGCGGGTCATGCAACCCAATAGCATTCACTTCCTGCTCATGTTGTGTACTACACTAAATTCTTTTAAAAACAGTCTGGACAAATTCCTAACTTAACCCTCGGGGGGGGGGGGGGGGGTGCATGTAGTTCTCTTAGCTGGCACCGACTAATTTCCATTCTGTTCTAACATATTTTGCTTCTTCGTTAATTCAAGCCCTATTCACTCGCTCCGAAATCTACTCAATTTTCCATCGATAGTACTCGCAATCAAAACGTGCTGTGCCATCTGTAGGACGCGACTACGAACTAACGTTCCGTACGGCTACTTCCGGGCAAATCCGAGACTGAAACTGAAAGTTAAACCCAAGCGTGTACTGATAATGCACAGGAGGCAGGCGCTAGTCACCTGCGCAGACGTCACTGCCACTTGTGTCCGCAGTTGGTGCTCTCGTGGCAAAATTGAGAAGCTAGCGTATCTGTTACGGAGTTTTGAACGCATTGATTGAGTGGTAAGTCTATCAAGCGAGATATCCCGTAACGAAGTGTAGGCTAGTTATTAATCAGGAGGAGTTAATAACCAATAGGAGTTGAAGTGACACGTAACAACTCTACACAGGTTACAATATAAGAAGATGTGGGCCAGATCCTGTTCTGCAGCCCTCAAAAACAACTCCGGTGACCTGGGGCATGCTAATTTGACATGTTGTTTAAAACATCAACTATCAACTATGTGTCCCACTATCGTTTTGGATTAACAGCAGTACCGGTTACCACATTTTGAACGATTATCAAATTTTAAACTGTTTTCTAAAACAGTTATACAGAATATGCCATTCTTTTAACGTCGTGGTCATCAACTAACTAGTGGTAAAACTACTTCAGAATTGCGTACAAATCAAAATGAGATGTTTTCATCGAAACAAACAAAAAAGCTTGCCACAATAAAATTGATATAATTCTCATCCAAGAAAAAAATACATCAGTGCTCGCGTAGGCTGCAAAGTTCACGCTCCAAACGTATCCGAACAATTAACACGCTTTCTTCTCTGTCGCTGATGTCGGTGAAGTGATAAAGAATTGTATTATATAAGTTAAACTGGCGAACGTATAAAAGCTTCCAAAATAACAACGTCTATATGAACATACATTTTGCTTGTGCTGAACCATACGCGAGTATAAATGGACAGAGAAAGTAGTCGTTAAATTCTCTCAAGATTCGCCTTTGAAGCTGTCTCGTAGGCTCCTAAGGCTCCTTCCTGGCATTGGTGTTAACGCGAGAAGTACCACGTGTTTCGTTTTTCCAGGAAGGAGCCTACCAAGGTAGCATAGGAGACAGCTTCAGAGACGAATCCTGTTTAACCCTTTTAACACCTGTGCCTTTGCCTAAACTTATTTTTTAAGGTACTCTTAATTTTCTTAGTCGATTTGGATTTCAAATTCGGGTTGGGACACTTTTCCAACGTCTTCGAACAGATGGCGTCACTTACCAGACCTGCCGCACCGTATGGGGTTCGTTTTTGGGTATTGTTGTGGTACCAAAGCGGCCAACAAAGTTTTAGTCGCGTGGACTGTGTCATTGTCGACGTTTGAGCTAAAATAACAAAACAACCCGTGTCTACTAAACCAGACAACTTTAAGCCAAACGACGATTGGTTCGTAATTTCGACATTGGCAGCTCGAAATTGGCAGCTTGATACGATGGAAAGGCGCATTTATTTCCTAAATGTTCACTTCCAGAAAGGAGTTGAATTCTGTTTAAGTGGGCGGCAACAATCGTTGCTTGCAACAATGTCGCAATGCACGGTACCGAGGTGAATTGTTTCAAAGGATTAACTTAAACATAGGGTTACTTGCTTACTGAATGCTGGATTTCTCAGGGCTTTTTTTAGCCTTCAGTCAAACATACGCATGCGAATTCCGGGGCTTCACCAAAGGGGAAATATCAAGGGGGGGGGGGGAATACGTATGCGAATCCGGCGGGAGGGGGCAGCAGTGTGAGGATTGGGGGTTAAAATAATTGTGGGGGGCATATGTGGGAGCCATTCACATGTTCGGTCTTCGGTTTGATAAAACCGAAGACCAAACACCTAAGGTGCCAGAGGGAGGCGGAAAGATATTCAGAACCCACACTATGGGAGTGCAGGAACGGGATGCAACGGGGTGCGGCAGGGGAAGGGGTAGCAGGGATGTGTGGGTGTTGGGTAAGGGGGGGGGGTGCAGCATGCGCACGGGCACAACTAGTATTATTTATAATATGATGCTTTTTTAGAGAAGGGACATTTCCTTCCAGGAAATCAAAACAGACATACTTAGCACACGATACAATAGAAATACACTACAAATGAGGGCTATGATCTATGATTTGACAATTCTGAACAATGTTGGATCATTGGAACTAATTTGCCCCACCCACAACACATGGGAAAGATGGGTGTTGGTATTCGCACATTCAGTAATGAAAAAAACTTCAGTTGTAGAATTCGCCAGTCTTCATGACGGCCGTTGCGGCTAGTGATAATAATCCATTTTGACTCCACAAGGGAATAAAGCTTTCCCTATGAACTTCCAGTCCAGTATCAAGAAAAAGTGATACATACTTAGTTTAGAAAGTAAGCCCCTTTAAAACAATTGCGTCGTACTCTCCGGGTTAGGCAACAACAGCATAAAACACGAAGCAGCAGCAGGTTGATTCATTTAGTTTCATTTAAGCAAATGACCGCACACAAGAAACGGAATATACGCTAATAACATAAAACACAAGCAATTGGAACGGAAAAAAATAATTAGACCCGGTCTGACTTTCATTATTACTTTAGAAAAACCCTCCGCTCCAAGCCACCCAGCAGCAGAGTGCGTTGGCTGCTGTTAGAAGAGTACTGTCTGGCCGCTTTTCTTAATTAAATGATCCAGATTCCAATAAATTATCCTCGTCTCTACAGACTTGTTTTGATTAAGCCGAGCCGCTCGAGCTAAGTTAAAGAAGCGCTGAGTCGGGCACTGAGCTGGGCTACAAAATGAAACCTGGGTTTTGCTAATTAACGGACTTGCAGTTTTCAAGAGATTGCAAATGGGGCCCAAGCAAACACTAATGCCAGCCATTTGGTGGCTGTAATTAGTCTGTCATCATCTTCGGCACCATTATCAACGCTTTACACAAGTGGCGCCCGAAAGTGTTGGGAGTGATTGTGAGTCGATTGTTGAATTGCTTTGCAGGGATGCCATCGGGGATTGTTAGTTTTTTCACAATTTTCACTTCACGCGTTTGCATTTTTGCGCACACAAATTTTAGACATTTTCACTACTTCACATCTTTTTTTTTCAGACATTTTCTTCCATAATTCTTCCCAGGGACCTTCGACCTTTCTACCGGGTCGGTTCACTCAGCTATTTCCCGTGCGAGCGAGATTCAGTTGGTGACGTCTTTGCTCCCAAACCAATCCTCGAAGCAGACGGCACTTGGTTTTTCGAAGCCGACAAAAAGGTTTGTTTCAACCAGCCAGTAGTTTTAACAAAATTAGCTAATAATTACGAAATACCTGATCGCACAATCTTTACTAAATGTTAAAGTACACATTATTAAACAAAACGACAAATTCAATTACCAGATTACCCAAGACGAGAGTTGGAGACGTCGTTACTTCCACACCAAAACAGTGGCGTGCTTTTACGATGAACGGTGCTCTCCGTCTGATGACACGTTATAACAAACATTTCAGTCGCAATGTCGATTGACCTGCGTAGCTTAATGCCGAAAGCCGCAAAATTGGACTGACAAACGAACGAATTCTCGTCATCAAACAAGCAGAACAGCGCCACTTGTTTAAATTGTTTAAAGCTTAATGCACTTTAAAACAATTTAAATAATTGGCGCGGTCCTGCTTACGTTGGATGATGAGTATTCGTTCGTTTGTCAGTCCAATTTTGTGGCTATTCATCGGCAAAATCAACAGCCGATGCAAGAATCAGTAAAATGGCGCGAAATGAGAGCAGTCACGTCAAACACGTTTCAGATATGCCAATGCAGCTTCCAAAATCTGAAATCTCGCACGGTTTCTCGCGGTAAAGCTTAACACTTAGTGAACCGACCCTATCAAAGCTACGTATGTTCGAAGGTCCCTGATTCTTCCCTGCTCACTTGGAAATCGCCCGGCTGCGTGAGATTGAATAAGCCTATTTCCAAAGCACGAAAACACATACAGTGGAGTGACGAATTCGGGAGCGTGATCACGTTGCATTTTGGATATCTCCTCGAACAAAAGAAGAACGACATTCTCGCAGTGCCAATCTCGCCTCCATCTACCGACAAAACGAATAACCTGGCTCACTAGCCAACATTGGTAAATGAATGAACTCCTCAAACTGAATTTTATCTTCATTCATAGCGGATCTAAATTAGTTTACTTATAGTTTGTTGCACGATGCATTTTTTTTTTATCAAAAAATTCAAAATGTCACACTTTTTCACCAATTTGGCCAGTTTTTTTCATATTTTAACACTTTTACTGGAAAGCTCAAATATTTTTTTTTTATCGGTGGCATTCCTTAGAAAGATTTGGGTGTCCATCACCTAGAGATAAATGATGATTCGTACGTTTCTAGTCCTTGCAGTAGTGCAGCATCTGAAGCAGTTTGCTAGATGTCTACGTCAAGCGTACATCGCTAACGCTAGATGATAAAAAAAAAAAAAAAAAACGGATCTTTGGTGGATTTGTATAGAGAGAGCTATAAACCGACCGTACAAAGACAGAGAGCGCTATTATCTTACTTAGTAATCTTTACGAAACGTTTGGAGGACACTAAAGTATAACATCAGTTTTACATCACTTTTCGTTTATCTCTACCTAGTGGAATCGGCGATTTGACGGCAGCTGCCATCTTGCGTGCGTGTTCGATTCGCGTGCAACGAAATGACGTCACATTGTCCTTTGGTCCTTACACTATGGAACTGAGACATCCTAGTTCTCACTTAAGTCCTGACCTTGTGTACAAGTACGATTGACTGACTGAGAACAGTTGGAAGGAGAAAGTTGGTGGCAGCTTATGGTGGCAGAAGGATATAACTACTTTTTCGTGGTGGACACTTTATGGAAACTTTGCAGTTCTTATTTTCATTTTTGATAAATAGGCATTGAACTCAGTGGCTTTTTAATTTGCTGGCTCGGAAAAGTGAATTTTTCAGAGTGAGTAAAAATTATGACCATTTAAAAAATAATAAATAATGTATTATAATTTTTTATTTTCTTAAACTTGCCTAAGACAGCGCTCCCCGGGCGGGGGGGCGGCGTGATGGCACTATGGCTACGGCTGGGAGCGCGTCAAAAAAGCTTGTCTTTGGGGGTTTACTAAAACATGACAAAAGAGTTCGAACGACGTACGTTTGTGGAAAGTTTACGGAATTGTCGATTATAAGAATTTTAGGATGCTTATGTAATAAAGGAGTTGACCTTCAAAGTTAAAGTTTTACTAAGTTAAGGTTAAACTTGCTTGCAAAACATCAAAAGCAATAGAACATTTCCAACCGGTAAAATAAACGAATGGAACCAACATGGCCGTCTAATTCTGTAACGACGAAAATCCATGTTAGCCCCTTTCTTATTTGAATTCTATGGTTAAAAAAAAAACACATTTCTTCGAATTTCCTTTAATTGCTACAGCAATCGTTTTGAAAATAGCTGCCGAATTCCTTTCGGCAAGGCAAATTTTAATTGGACCAATCACCTTTCTAATCACATTCTATGAAAAAAAAAAAACTATGCAGATATTGAAACCGGAATGGGAACAAGAATGAATTTGAATTTTTTTTTTGTAGTTGTGGTGGCCATTTTTCAAGATGGCTGGCCGTCTACTTCTTCGACATTGCTAAATACGAACTGGACCTCCTCCAAGACTTGGGAATCTTGACCCTTCCAACTCATGGTGCAGATAAATTGGCTGCTCTATCCCGTGAAAGTACATATTTTTTACAGAATACACGCAAAGTACGCGCCTCACCACCTTCCAACACTTTTTAGGAAAATGCACCACATTTTTAGGACAGCAAAGAATGCTTTAAATAGGCCTACGGCCATGAAAACGTTCTAAGCAGTTGTTCTTAAAAACGTCTTTGTATGTAGGAGCCCCCAGTAATATAGCGGTATAATACGATATGAAGACAGACAGACACACACCCGGGTGTCATCCAAGACGGCGGACAGGAAGTGACGTCATCCAAGATGGATGACCGGAAGTGTGACGTCATCCAAGATTGCGTCACGTTCGGTATGACGTTCACTTCTGGTCCGGGGGTGTGCGTGTGTCTCTCCTCATATCGTATTTTATCACTATTGCCCCCTCCCTTCCGGCCCACCCGAAGGTGATAAATAATGTCTGGAGCTATTAGTTTTGTCCTTGCTAACAAGAGAGTAAGAATTGAAACCTGCGACACAGTATATTTGAAACCATAGCCAGGACTGAATGTGGAAAGAAAAGCCGTGGTTATTTAAAGGACAGAAGAGCCGGCTCAAGGGGTAGGCGAGCAACGTGGTCGCACAGGGTCCCTAGTTTAAAGGGGCCCCAGCGTTGGAGCGGGAGCAATCATCTTAACTATAGCGAAAAGGCAGAATATGGATTGAAAATCCTTTATATTGAGTCAAAGTAAAGATAAAAACGGGGTGAGAACGTGTGCTAGTGCTTTAAAACTTCGGGAATGATGCGGGTCGATTAGTCGAAGCGTTGCGTGACCCGAAACCGAAACTAGTGGTACTTGCGGCTGGCAATTTTGTCGGCAGGTGACAGTCTGATAGAACGGTGAAATGGATATTCCTTTCCCGGGTCCCCCACTCCCTCCAATCTCCCCACCGGTTTTTTTCTTCTCGACCTTCTTCCTTTTTTTTTTCTTTTACTTTTCTTTTTTCTTTTGGGAAGTATATTTTATGTTTTTTTATGTTTTTTTTTTGTTGTTGCTGTTATGGTTAGTAACGATTTTTTTTTGCTTTTTTTTTTCCCGTTTTCGTGGCTGTAACTTGTCATTTTTGCAAGTTTATTTACTGTTTTTGTGATTCACGTTCTTTTTGGTAATAAAAAAAAAGTGAAATGGATATTGGCTTGGACCTTCCAAAAAATGATTTTTTTATGATTCGAATCGCAGACAAATGAAAAGATCAGAAAAAATTGCTTTTAATGCTCCACTTATTACCCTGGTGGGCCCCAGATTGTCTTGCACTGGCCCTGTTAAAGGATACAGCTTCACCTTTTTTGGGGTTTCGCAAGGGGAACCCATAATAGTTCCCGACATGCCCTGCGTTACCCTGATGGCTTCCAATCGGGGCAAAATTGTCGAGTCTACCTCGAGTCTTAGGTGGGTTGCCGGCGCCGGGGGCGGAAGCGGAAATGCTGCCTTCGCCTCGTTAAGACGCCATTCCCACTTCCGCTTGGCTGCTGAGCGGTCCCAGCGCGCAGGCGTAAGGGCTTCTGGGAACGAGGCTTGATGATGAGAGAGGGGAAAGCGACGACTTGGGTTTGAGGTTAGTTCGGTGCTGCTGAGCTGGCATTCGCTGCGGACCGAACCTGTCTAATGATGAAACGGGAATGAGACGGAAAAAAAATTGGGAAAAAAAAAAGAAGGAAAAGTAGAAAGTGTCCTGGGTAAAAGTCTCTCCCATTCCCTCTTCCCCTACCCCTCATCCCCTTCGTTCTTGGTTCAAGCGGAAATTGTGATGAGTAAGACTTTTTCTGACATTCTTTCTTCGTTGAAAAATGGAATTCCCGTTTCAGGTTTTGTGTGTATTATAATAGAGTTAACTTTTCGTATGGACGTAATGGGAAGACGGCAAACTGACAAAACGATTCCTTCTGGGAATTTGTTTGACTTAACCGAGTTAGCCGAGTTGCGTTCAAGTTGTAATTACTGCTGAACTTTTGGCAAGTTTCTGGTCGCATCTTTCCGTTGAATGAAATCTGTGCGTGTGAAAGTGAAAATAACAGAGTAGCCATCAAGTGTAGATGAAAGACGAAATCAAGACGTTTCGGATCCTAGAGCGTAGCCGTTTTCAAGTGAAAGGTTTAAAAACATGTCAAACAGCAGAATAAAATAATTGAACGTGTACTAGAACAGATGGGTCATGGTTTTAAACCTTGCAGGTCTTAGGGATAAGGTACCGTACTAAAAATAAAATAAAATAAAATAAGAAGTCGGCACAATTCGAAAGAATGTGCCAACAGTCAGCTTCCAAGTCACTCAAGTCTGCAGACTTCAAAATGCAGACTTGGGTGAGTTGCGAGCTGACTGCTGGCACATTCTTTAGAATTGTACTAACTTTTATTTTATTTTATTTTCAGTATGGTACAATATCCTTAAGACCTGTAAGGTTTAGAACCATGACCCAGTTGTTCTACTGCATTTTTATTATTTTTTTTTTCTGTTGTTTGACATGTTTTAAACCCTTCACTTGAAAACGGCTCCAATCTAAGAACCGAAACGTCGTAATTTCGTCTGGCACCTATACTTGATGGCTACTCTGTTATTACTTACTAAAGTGCTTTTTAGCTTTCTGCTTTTTGCATGTGAAAATGACATATGTGCCATTTTACACAACCAGCAGGCAATAAATGCGCACACGTCCGTTTCCATGTTGTAACAATCACTTCATATTCCATCCCTTGTCACAAGGGTCGTCTGGGATAAAAACTGTGAGTCACCTTTTCAGGACGCACATGAACTGGCGTTGAGTTGGGAGGCAAAACGCATGATTTCTACCCCAGTCAACCTTGTGACAAGGGATGGAGTATGTAATGGTTTTAGCATGGATTTTGCAACAATTGGCCGGTATAAATGATTTAATGCACACTTTGGCGAAGCGACGTACGAGGAGCTGTGGAATCGTCCGAGGGGGCGTAGCCACCAAAAGTGTGCATTAAATCACTTATACAGGCCCATTTTTGCAAAATCCATGTTATAACTGTATTATTACTATACTTTACATCGCTTTGACAGGAGTTATTTAATGATTTGCCTGCATTTATTGCACCATTAGGAAGCGCGCATAAATTACGTAACGCTTTGTTCTAGCAATTTAGACCTCCCCTCCCTCCTTGTAACGCCGGTGTACCCCCCCCCCCGGGAAAATTACATAACGCCACCCCCCCTCCCAAAAAAAATCCAACTGTATATTTTTTTTATGAATTCGTTTTTGTAAGCTGGACATAGCACCGACGGTTGTAAAGACCAGAAAAAAATTAAGCCTTAAAAAACAGAAGTCAGAAAAATAAAATTGGGAAAAAAAAATAAGCGAAAAATAAATTTGCGAAAGTTAGTTTGTTACGTAGTGTGTTGCCATATCCCCACTCATACGAGATGGTAACATGTTTGGTGTAACCCCCCCCCCCCCCCGATTTATGAACACTCCTTTAGCGCAGCTTTGGAAGTTTGGAGCACACTTTGGAAGAGCGTATTCCTTGAGATCATTAGGGTTGCACGGAAATGCTCATTTTTAAGAGTAGATGCTGGTGTGAAGTAAGGCAGTCGCTGGTAAAGGGGGGGGGGGGGGGG
>JAHWFP010083690.1:55341-77070 GCA_023313725.1 Lithobius niger
TTCGAAATGGCGGCCATCATAGATTAACAACGACGATGGTACATTCATTGTTTCATTTGATATCAAGTAATAGCTGGGACGCTTATGTGCTTAATCTGAAAGAAATCGGGATTTTGCAGATGCAGACGTAAATTAGTAACGCAGATACAGTAATAAGGAGGTTGTAGGAGCGCAAGAAAGCGCAACAATTGACCTTGAAACTTTAGTTATCTTATCACATCAACAAAAGTGTGCGCTATACAGTGTGCAGTATAAGTATACGGTATAAGTATGCAGTATAAGTCACCCACCTTTGTTGCCACAATGTTGAGCACGCTCACCATTGTTGGAAGTGGCTAGGTTACGGGATTTAGAATGTACACTTACAACAATGAAAACGGCAAAAGTATGGTAATAAGAAGTGATTGTTACATCATGGACACGGACGTGTGTCCAGGGCCTTAGGGCAGATGACCGGGTGCGGTTAATGCTCGCTAAAACCCTTTGATCCCTTTGACGGACGCGTGCGCATTTATTGCCTGCTGGTTATGTTTAATGGCATAGCAAGCCATCTGTTCCTCCGCTTTATACTCGTGGAACTTTATTACATGTGGAGGTGCCGCGCCCCTGAACTAATCGTAGCACGAGTAGTATCTTTTCACACCTATCAGCTGGGTTAAAACGTATTGAGCGTATTTTTGGCGTGGGTTGTCCCAGAAAATTGTTACGACCACTGTTCCAAACGTACCCACCTGGGTCAGGATCCAGAACGAGAGATGTAACGTGCGGAAATATTATCATGGACACTCTGCTGAGCCCTAAGGCAGGGCTCTACTATAATACCGGCTGGATCTTGGATGAAAAATAGCATGCGAGACTGGGTTGGACAATATGGCCGCCGAAAGCACCCCTGATGCGATTGATTTGTCTTGTTGCCGTATTTTCTCAACCGAGGGCGACACCTTCCGTACAAAAATGCTGCCTTCCTTTAAACAGTTTCCGGATAAACGAACATGTCGCTGTTTGCTGAAGAGCTATGTGCACTCGAGAAAATGTAATAGCTTTGTGGCAAAAATACGGAAATTCATTTATTTGTACGTGTAAGGTATTTTCCGGGTGATTACTGGGATTAAGTTAGTGAATTACTAAGCTTTATCAGTTGCCGCTATTTAGCAGTAGATGGCGGGACTCTCCGTACCAAAAAATCCTCCGACGTATGTGATTAACTTAGCCAATTCCCGAACAGACCTCGAAGAAATGAAATGGGCCATTCGTGGCGGCCATTTTGTCTACCACCCTAATATTGTTGTAGGTCGGGCCGGGTAGTTTACTGGTCATGCCTAAGGGGTCTCCGTTATTTCGCTTGTGACATAAGCAACCTTTGCTTTTTCTATAGCGTTTGACAGCGACATTTTTCCTGACCATAAATAATGTAATTCCTTACAATTTATGGCAACATTAGAATTAATCAACAAACAATAAATCACCAGGTAAGTGGTGAATGAAGCAGTTAGTCAGCGTTAAACTGCTTTACGAGAATACAAAACAAACTAATCTAAGAACGACAGAAAAGACAACTACCCTGATTGGGGCTCGAACCCAGGACATCTCCCTTACAAGTCACGTAATCTCCTGGTCGTTACCCGGTAATGCAGTCAGAAAGTGGGAGTTCCTGGTTGGAGTACCAATCCGAGCTACTTGTCACTTCCTCTTTGTTGAGTTTTATTTCAGTACAGTTTACAAGGAAATAACTGGCAAAAGACGAACCAAACACCACAAGATCTTACCAACGTGTGGGTCAGGTCCGCACAGAAAAAATAATAATAATAATAATAATTTCTTTAAAAATAGGAATAAAAACAGCAATTAATGTGGAAAACAAGGTTTCAAAACCAAACAAAACATGATTAAGAACAAAATTAATAAGAAAAAAATGGAAAAAAAATGTACGAGTACTACAAAACAGTGAAACCAAATAAGAAAAGTTGTCATTCATTTAACTCATAATGCTGTACAGCATTGCTAAACTCATCTATGGGTTTTGGTCTAATAATCACTAAAACAAGTGTTTCTTGAACGATTTCAGCCCAGTTATAAGTTTAATTTCGGTAAGCAGTGAATTAAAAAAAAATTTACTACCCAGATAGTAACTGCATTACTTGAGTCTATCCTTAGTAACTTTTGGCTGTAAGACATAAAAACAGGATTCATTCCTAGATGGTAATCCGTCACGAGACGAGCAGAAAAAAATGAGCACCGTTTGTACAAAAGTTGATAAGGGTTCTATAGATGTACAGATGGCGGGTTGGCAGAATACCTATACCACACGCCATGGCTGTGACGTGCATATCACGTGACTGGGCTAGTCCAATCAGACGGCCAAACAGCCGTTGTTCTCGAAGTAAAGAAAGACAGCCGTTGTTTTTGTTCGTCATTGGCTAACGCATGGTGACGTCACGGCAAATAGTCATTGCGCATGGTTTAGCTGTTGAGAAAAGTGGAAAGCAGTGGTCACCTTGCTTTTTGAACATAATCGTTCTGAAGGCAACGAGACCACTGTTGTTGGATTAGGGTATCTTGTTTCCTCACAAGGCCGGTCTTTAATGCAGACTGTTTGCGTCGTTTACCACTTAACCTGTGATTAATTGTTCGTTGATTAATTCTTTTGGTGCCACAAATCACCAGAGGACTGGCCAATGGTCAAGAAAAGGTTTAGGGTCTGGAAAAGTGTAGGTCATGGAAAAAGAAAACCAAAAATTAATTCTAAAGGTGGGAGTGTTTACCCGTATTTATATCTGTGGGCGTTTGAAATAATTCTGTTGCAAATACTCGGAGCACTGAACGTTTTTTTTTTTTTTTGCATTACCCTCATAATAATCCTAAACATTTGTCTGAAATTTGTTCCTAATCGTAACAAAATTTTCCTTTCAAGAAAAAGGTAAAGTCCTTCAGAAACTAATGCCACGGCACACTTAGAATTTACAAACTCCAATTACTTTGTGGTTGATGTACTAATCAATTTAAAAGGCAGCTCCTGGTAGGCAATGGGATCACAAGAACATCGGCAAGCACTCAATTTAATTTGTGGGAAAAATATATGTTTCCCTTGGTCACCTAAATGCACAAAAACAACGCACAAATGAGAATGGATGCATAAAAATCACCATATGCCCCATTCCACAAGTTAATACTCACAATAAAATCAATATATACAATTAAAAAGTCATGATTAACAATCATTCTGGCACACACGAACCGCCATGTTTGAAATGATCTTCTATTCCACTGATCACTACAGGTTGTAGGCAGGAAATGCTTTGTAGACTTCCTGCCACTTCTGTGTGTGGATAGAATTTTTTACAACTTTCATAGCTCTTTCCCTGTTGACAGTTATTGAGTATGCTTTGAACTGTATTCAAATTTTTTCAATTGGTTTCCGATTAGAATGCAGTTAGAAACATACTCAATACCTGTAAACAGGGAAAGAGCTATGAATGTAGTAAACAATTTTATCCACACGCAGAAGTGGCAGGAAGTCTACAAAGCCTGCCTACATCGTGTCGTGATCAGTGTTATAAAATGCCGTTTCAAACATGGCGGTTCGTGTGTGTCAGAATGATTGTTAATCATGACTTTTAATTGTATACATTGATTTTATTTTAAGTGTTAACTTGAATGTGGAACGGGGTACATGGTTATTTTTATGCATCCATTCTCATTTATGTTTTTTTTTTTTTTGTGCATTTAGGTGACCAAGGAAAACATATCTTTTTCCCGTAAATTAAATTGAGTGTTTCCCGATGTTCTTGTGGTCCCATTGCCTATACCAGGAGGTGCCTTTTAAATTGATTAGAATTTACGTGTTGTTCATCCGTAATAGTACACTGACGTTGGCCGTAACCTCGTTCCGCTATAGGCAAAAGTCGCTTAGAACAGTGGTGTTAAACCTTGCTGGGTTTGTAGCAACCTACGATGTCTTCCAGAAGTTCGCGTCACCCTATAAAGCTGTCAACTATTGTGTACGTTTCCAGGGGGAAAGGGGAAGGGTTGTAGACGTACGGCAATTCTTAATAGCCACAGAGACGGCTAACATTGTTGGAAACTTAGCTTCAACGTTTACCTTGTGCGGTTCACAGCATGACTGACGGGGAGAAAAAGGGGGAATCGGAGTTTTAGAAGGTTGGCAGCTAAAATGGGGATGAAATTTTGATCAAAACGTAACGCTTAAAGCTTCCATAAACCTATCTACATAATAAGGTCGTTGAAATAAGTATAAGCAAACAATCACTGTGATCGCTTTTCATTCTTTGTGCACGTGGTATGACTTTGCTACGGTGCCTAATAATTTCGTCTAAACCGTTGATTGTTGATGGGTAAAATGAAAGAATTCGTGTTTCAGCTAAAGGCATAGTTTCGAATCAAACTAAGCCACGCTGTTAATGTCTGACACCTAAACACGATAGACAGGCTAACTTATTTCGTAAATGCGGGCTTTCACAGCTGAGCTGAATTGTTTCAACTTGCACACCAACAATTAATGCGGAGCACTAGGTTTATTTTTTTTTATTTATTTGAGCGTACAGGCCTATATCACCAAGTGCTCAGTCTAGCCTACTTAAAAACTAAAACCAAATGCCACCAGTACAAGAAGCAACTTACAAATCACCAAAAAACCAGCAAGCACCCTGGACCCTATGCACGAGGTACCGGGAACAAGAGAGACTCCTGAAACTCTAGGTGAGCCGTTGTGTTGCCTTACAAAACCCCAAGGTCCTGCGCAGGGGGGCCTATACCTAACACCGAGTGTGGGGAGACGCCGAGGGCTACGCGAACCGGGTCGACCCCTACATTATGGGCAAAGCGCCGCTGAGCAGCCCAAAAAGGGCACTCCACCAAAAAATGACGTACAGTCTCTTCCCCACCGCCACAGGTACAAAGAGGAGAGCGAGACCACCCCAACCTGAACATGTGAGCCCTGAGCTGAACATGGTCAGTTCGAAGTCTGGAGAGCAAACCCGCATCGCGACGGGAGAAACTGTCAAGAGACCTAGGGTAGGCTGTGGTTGGGTGCAACTCGTACAAACCCCTGCCCACTGGACTGGCCGACCACTCCGCAGCCCACTCACGCTCAACAACCCTCGCAACCACAGGCTGTAGGTCCCTGGGACCCATGGCAAGACTGATCACACCCCCTTCCCCATCCGAGCCCTGCCTGGCTAGACTGTCTGCCAGCTCATTGCCAAAGCAGCCTGAGTGGCCCGCAGTCCACTCAAGGGAGACTGACCTGCCGCGCTGGCAAAGGGCAAAAAGCTTCCACCCTTTCTCAAAAGCGATCGGGTGGGAACATTGGAGAGATAGAAAACAACGCCTCAGGAAGCCAATACTAGCCAACGAATCGGTGAGTACACAGAACTCGGGCAACTGCATATCCAAACCAATGTCTAGTGCCACAGAAATAGCCGCAAGCTCCCCCACGAAGGCCGAGGGGAGCGGGCGAAGAGAGAACCGGTACTCCAGCCGCCAACACGGAACACAGACACCAACCCCCCTTTCCCCCCGTTCCACGAAGAAGGAAGCGTCACAGAACACCTGAACAGCCGAACGACTAGTCGTGCCTCTTTCCGACTGCACAGAAGCCACCGCCGCTGGACACCACAGCCATGGGGCCGGTGGATGGACAGAAACCGGAGTAGGAAAGCCACCCATCCCGTCCAGCAGAAGAAGCGTGGCCCCCTGGCCTGGAGCACCAAGCAAACCACGGGCCCTATCCGACAAGGACATATAGTCCAACATAATACGACCCAAGGGGTCTGACCTGCCCCTCCCAACTGCCCGCAGACAGATTCTAGCCAACAGCTCCCTGGCCCGAAAGGCAACAGGGCGCTCGCCAGCTTCCACATGTAGAGCAGGCACTGGGGTAGATGGCAAACAACCGGTGACCACTCTAAGGCACTGATTCATAGCAACCTGAACCTCCTTAATCGCCTGCCGAGAGCTGGCCAAAACAGGGATATGAAAATCCGCGCAAGAGCGAACATAGACCTTGTAAAAGGAAACGACAGTGGCACGCCTCGCAACGGACGCATTAGTAGCGATGGACCGCAGCACATTCGAACGGGCTGACACATTTTGCTTCACGGCTGCCACATCATGGGTCCACAACAGTTGCGGGTCCAGCCAAAAACCAAGGTAGCGAACTTTCGGCTTCGCTGCGACCCGCGACCCGTTTACCAAAATGGAGCCCTCCCAGGACTTCCCCCGGCGGAAAATCATCAGCTCCGTCTTCGCACTGGCTAACTGAAGGCCTCTAGCCGCCAGTGCAGACGACCCCCTTGCAATAGCCACCTCAAGAAAAGCCAAAATCACAGGCAAGTCCCTCCCCGTAAGCCAAACTGCGACGTCATCTGCATACGCGACCACGTTGACCGAAGAGTTCATCTCTACTAGGACAGCGTTGATTGCCACTGCAAACGGAGCCGGGCTCAGACAACTACCCTGGGGGAGGCCGCGGTCAGTGGAGCTAACACTGGACCACGCACCCCCAGCCCTTGTCGCAAAGCGCGGCACGCCGAGCAGCGCCATAACCGCAGCAAGAAGCTTTCCGCCAACACCCAGGGACCTCAGGGAAAACTCTACCCACGATATATCAACCATATCGTAGGCCGCCTTTATGTCCAGGAAAACAGCTACGGCGAAGCAGTCATTAACCCAAGCCTCCCTGATGCCCGACTCAAGGTACAGCGCTGCGTCCTGAGCTCCCCGATTCTTCCGGAACCCAAATTGATCGCCGAACAACCCGCCCGAACCCTCAATTTGCCACACCAGTCTATTGACTAGTATCCTCTCGTAGACTTTGCGAGCGCACGAAAGGAGCGCAATTGGCCGGTAACTCGTGACAGAGGAGCGGGGCTTGCCCCTGCCAAGCACCGGGGTAAGGACAGAGAAAAGCCAGGAGGCCGGTACCGGGGCCCCGTCGAACCGAGTCTGAAAGAAGTCCAACAACGCCTTCTGCCCATCACGATCAAGGCCACGGAGGTCGTCATAAGAGACCCTGTCAATCCCCACAGCACTCCCAAGCCGACAAGAGGCTAATGCCGCAGAGAGTTCCTGTAAGACCAGCGGCTGGTCAGCCTCATCCGACCCGACCCTCAAGTTGGTGGGCGGGGGAGGAGGACCCCTCGGTGCACCATAGACCTCCGTGAAATTGGCATTAAAAGCCTCAGCCATCTTTGGGCCCCTAAGAACCTCGTTGGAATGGCCAAAAACCCAAGCAACAGCAGCACTTACATCACGCGGGCGGACCAAGGCCCAGACACGCGACAGAGAAAGGCCCTGAGATACCTGGTCACATAGCCTCGCCCCAAACATCGCTTTCTCCCTGCGGAGAAGAAACCGAGTCTCTTGGGCAATCCCAACAAACTCGAACCACCGTTGGTCAGACCGACATCGGCAAAATCGCTGCCAGGCACGACGACGATCCCGCACAGCAGTCACACACACCGAAGTCCACCACACCACCACACGGCCCCGTCTACCAGACTTTCCACGCAGGCAGCGCTTGGTACCACGCCTCCCACCAACCCACTTTCTAAGCCAAGGAGCAAACTCACCAGAATCGACAACTGGCGGAACCTGTGCTACGACACCACCAAGTCGGCCGTGCCCCCCGCCATCCCAGGTTAACGCCACAGGAAAGTGGTCGCTACCCCGTAAATCCGATGATACCTCGAATGAGAACCGGGAAGCCAGCTCGTTCGAGCAGAGGAACATATCCAGGACTGACTCCTGGATCTGGCCCCCATACCTCCTTACAAACGTAGATGAGCCATTCTGCAGCACAGAGAGGCCCAAACAGTCCACGGATCAAAGCAAATCAGACGTCCACGGGCATCACAACGACCACTCCCCAGAGCCAGTGATGTGCGTTGAAGTCCCCTCCTAAAACCAAGGGCCGGGGGAGGGACCCAACCCACTCCACCCACTCATTATACGAGACCCTTCCAGTGACGTGGACTATACCGATGGTCAACCACCCTAGGCCCCACCACACCCGGAACACGCATGCATCAACACCCCTGTACCCCCGAAAGGGAGGGGTCACAAACGGGACCCAATCCTTAATGAGCACCCTCACCCCTGAGCCGCCAGGACCAGCGACGCACAAAAAACCATTTAGACTTGGGACAAACCCGACTGGCAGCTTAGTTTCAACCAAACCCAAAATTTCAACTTTAGTTCCCAACCACTCCAACTCTTCCCCCTTATTCCCTATACCTCGTACATTCCAGGTACAAATAACGAACGGAGCAGGATAAACACCACAACACACTACGGAGACACCTGCACCATCAGCAGCTCATTTTCTCCCTCTTGAGAGAACGTATCACTGTTCCCCTGTTTGAAACAGACACTTCACCACCATCTGACTCCCCATTCAGCATAGCTACCTCGCTGGACCACGACATCGCAGCGTCACTACACACCACATCTACTCTGCCTAAGCTGCTAACTCGATCATCATCTGCTAACACTCCTGATGCACTGGTTTCCCCAAAGGCAACACACATATTTCCACCATTAGGAACACTTTCACTCGGTATATCACCTCCTACACTAACACCACAAAGTTGCTCACCTTCACCACCACCAACACCAGGAGCTGCAGAATCCGGGCACACTTTCATCAGGGTCCCCTCCCCACCATCTTCCAACAAATCACCCACTGAAGCCACTGCACCGCTCAGCAAATCACCACTTCCCTCCTTATCCTCGAAACCTTCATCACCAGCCAAAAGTGAAAAACGCTTCTCCTTCACTGCCACCTGTTTCGGGAGAGGTGGAGAACTGGCCAAAGCCGAACGGGAAGAAGCCTTTCGTCGCCGTGGTCTTCTCTGCGTAGACCAAGCGCTTGAAGAATCAGCTACTGGAGCACTCGATGGAGGGTCGTCAGCCCCAGCAGGAGCAACGGTACCCACCGCCTCCTCTACAGCAGCTACAGGTTCGGAAGGCACAGGAGGTGCGAGGTGGACACACAGGGCGTCACGAGGTAAGGCTACGTTGCAAACATTGCAGACAACAAACGGGCAAAAACGTCTCACGTGTCCTCTTTTCCTGCATTTCAGGCACCTGGGTGGCCTGTCCACTACAGACAACAGGGAGGCAACTCCCAGGACTCTAACGACATCAGGGACGTCCTCGACGAGCACTGAGTCCCTTAGCTTCAAAGTACCGCACCTAACCCCAGTACGGCAGTGACGCAATCCTTCCATTGAGTGGAACTCGTATCGCAAACCAGAAACTTCCCCGAAACCTGCCAATGCTCTCACAATAGCTGCATCAGGCACGTCCAGTGGGAGCCAATGCATCCGGAACTTGAGGGAGCGATCCTGCAAGTCAAAGACAGTCGCTGGGTGGCCACCTACCTGAAGACGGCCCTTCTCCTTTACCAGCATCTTTGCCTTCCGGTCCACAAATTCTACCTGAAAGGCGTTATTTGCCCTCAACCAACAGAGGCCAGCAATTCGTCGCAAATCAACAACTTCCGCCAGTGCATCACGCACGTTTTCCAACAAATACGGGCGACCAGCCTCAGCCGCCAATATAACAAGCGTCCTCTTCATGGGAATGTTTGCCAGGGCTCCTTTGTACAAACGCTGTAGCCAGGTGAGGTCACGTGGGACCTCCTGTGGCTCATGGTCAACGATATCTTGGCGACTCTCCTCCATCTCAAACGCAGCAGCTTCGTCCTCCACCACAGGCTCCAACCGGGAGGTTACTACAGTCACATAGGAAGCTTTGGGAGCAATTGGCACCCCCACACCTGCTGACCCGCCTTCACCACCACTGGGTTTCCTATGGTACACCCCGCCCCTAACCACTCCTCTCCTATCGGACTCCCGATCTCCACCCACTTCCTCATTAACCACATTGTTACGATCTGCATTGTTACCGTCTGCATTGTTGTCCTCCATAGTGCCTATGTTATCATCCTTCAACCCTAGATCCACAGTCTCTTCGTTTCGTTCACTCACCCCATATAAATTCAGGTCCACCTCATCCATACCAATATCTGCCGCCAACCTCCATATTTCCTGGTACTTTTCCTTCGACACCAAACCACAAAGAGCTTCTGCCTGAGTTAGGACGCCCCGCTGACGTAGGGCAAGCAAAAAACGGCGCACTGGCCTCGCCATCTTCTCTCAAGTTGTAGTTGTAGTTGTATAGTTGTATAATAAGGCCTGTCCAAGTGAAAACAAAACAGTTCGGCCGGACGATTTGCTTTCTGCGTCTCCCAGAAAACAAAAATCTACCTCAAAACGAAACTTGTTAAAACAATAATAAAGCATTGTTCGGCCGGGCGATTTGCTTTCTGTGTCTCACGGAAAACAAAAATGTCAAAGCCGCCAGGCTAAAGATTTTAACACCACCCGTCCGTACAACGGACTTCAGCAAGCAATACAACATTATTAGCCAGCGCAATTTTTTTCAGACAACGATGCTGGAAAATTCATCACGTGCCAATTTTTAAAACGGTGCATCCACTGACTCGCATCATGGGATGCGATGATTGAGTGAGCGAAGGCGAACGAAAATCAGCGTTTGTTAGCCAGTGCGCGCAAAAGTTGAATTGAACAAACTTAATTCGATGAAAGCATTTGTTGGCCAGTTTGCACAAAATTAGGATTGAAGAAACTTAATTCGGTGAAACATGGACATACACATGAGCAACCAAACTGAATGCTATTTTCTAGTCAACCGTTATTTATTTATGATTAGTTTCCCGTTGCTACTAAATGAATGCGGCAATAGATAACAAATTGTACGTATTATAAATAGCAACACGGCCAAAGAACAACGTGCTAACGTAATTTTAAACATTGCTACAATACTGTTGTCATTTCACGCTATTTCCAAAATTTGCTATTCTCCCTCAAATTACAGCTTCTAGCAATGATCAAACGTCGGTAGAATAAATAGCTTGTCGCAGCGAGAATTCAAAATCCAACGTGGCGTCCATTTCGTGGGTATCGAATCGAAGACAAACCATCGAATGCCGACATAAAAAAAACAGTCCGTCGTCTTGTAGTGCAGTAAAAATTATTTTCTTGTTGTCATAAATCGTCGCTCAAATATTGCAAGCATCGTAAGCCGTGTCACGAGGCACGAGGAGATGATTTGCGTCTGCGTCGTTGCCATGGTTACTAATACGCATAGACAACTCGAAAGCCGCATAATCCGGTAGAGGCGAGAAGCAGACATCAGATTTAGTATTGATTAATAAAAAGCTAGTGAGCGAGGAAATTGTCGTTGCTAAACGAGCTCTAATACCCAAAAAGTGGTTCAGTTCATGGTTAATTTATGTGCTCGCCTGAATTGCAGGTTCGGGTCACGAAAGGGTGCAAGAGGAATGAAAATTATAGCTGGTTCATGATTTGGCTAGAAGCAGAACAGAATTTAAGTTCAAACGATTATTAAAATGTAGGCTCTAAAAGCGGTTGAGATGCTACTCACGCAAGCATTGGTTAAGTCCGGGTTGAGATGAAGTTGGAGCTAGGGTTAAGGAAAAATATTGTAAATAAAAGGCCTAAAAGACATCCAAAAATGGCGATTGATGCGGGAGTGAGTCGGTTGGAAGGATCAGGAGGGAGGTGAAGTTAGAAGCTAAAAATTTAAGCCAAACATTAGTGGGGTTACAATAGATTGATTACGAAATGTCAAACATAACATGGTTTTTATTGTTAAAACAACAAAGGATGATAATCAAAAGGACAAAGTCTTCGTCTTGACTGTTATAATCATATCAAAAACCAAGACTGGTAAAAGGGGCCGCCAAGTTCCGAATGGTTCGGCCCTTCAAAGGAGTTCGCACCGCTTAATAGTTCTAAGGTTAAACGAAAACTATAACATTGCTACTTTCGGTAGCAATGTTCAAGTTTTCCTTTAACGTCCGAAGTATCATTCGGTGAGATTAAGTTGGCGAATGTTTTGGTGTGTTGATATCACTCCTTTGAAGGGCCGAACCATTCGGAACCTGGCGGCCCCTTTTACCAGTTTTGGTTTTTGATATGATATCACTCCTTTTTTTTAAATTGTGTATTCGCTCAACTCCACTACTGTGCAGATGTGTACTATAAAGTGCCACGTCAACAAGAAATTGGTTTTGCTACTACCTTTTGCCTATAGGCCGAACCATTCTCATCTTAGTCACCTCTTTATGAGTTTTTGGTTTGGTTTTAATTTTGTTGTAATTTGTATTACAATATTTAGTTAGTTTTGGTGTGTTGATATCACTCCGTTGAAGGGCCAAACCACTCTCAACTTAGTGGTTTATTTTTCGTGAATTGGACGTGAATACAATTACTTTGCAACGTTGTTTCGATTTGTCGTGATGCACTAGTGTGTGTCTAGGTACGTACGTCAGTATACACGTTCTCATTGTCCGAACTTTGGCCGTCCAATGAGAGACGATGCCGACAATACTAACAATGGTTATAACAATATTTTCGTACTTACGCGCCCTCCCACACCATCCCTGATACGCTCCCAGGCTGCAAACCATAAAAGGTATGCAGTTCGTCTTGTACTGCACCCATTCGTCTAATTTCATAGCTGGAAGCCTCCCCGTTATCTCAGTATCGATGAATAATCACCCTATAGGATTTAACATGGGGATGAGCGAATTAGCTAGCTAGCTTGCTAGCTAGCTAACACATTTACAAAGTTATTGAGGGTCAGATTTTGCATTGAAAGCAGCTTAGCTGGCATTCCTACACGAGTTAATTTTTGTCAGGTGGGTCATTGCTCTCGATTTCAACACAATTTAAGCTTTTGTACCGCATTATTATTTTTCCCCAAATACCTGAAATGTGCCCAACTATGCTTCAAGATATAAGACACTGACGCTATGGCGCCGCGCTACAATGGTTTACAACCTCGACAATTGAACTGATGTGATGTTTGTTGTGATGATTGTTGCCTAACTTGGCGCGACACACTAGCGTGTGTCTAGATCATTTTTGAGATCTGAAGATGGAATCGGTGGTTCGTATCGGCAACTCGATATCGCGAATCGGCAAACGTAAACAAGCCATCTACAACATTAATATGTATTATTAACCAATTCGCTCGCTTCGCTCACTCTACTCACGTCGATTCTTGCTCCACATTCACTCACCAGAGCATCTCAAAATCGATGTACTGATTATATTTTCGAAGCAAGCTAATTGTAATTGTTGCTCACAGTTCGTTCATCACATTCCTTAGGGCCTTAGGGCCTTAGGGCTTCGGGCAGATGACCAGGAGTGGTTAACGCTCGTTTAACCCTTTGAACCCTTTCCTTTGTTCATCACATTCCTCAGCGCACCTGCATTTCATCTGCATCATTCAAAACGTACGATTTGTTTGTTTGTTTGCATGTTTGTACGCCTACTCCTCCGGAAGTAAGGCCCCTTCGAAGGTGACAGTAGCGCCAAATGAAGGATTGACAGAGCAAAACGAAAACCGCGTCGAAAAGACTTACTTTACGTGGAAACCACTCGCGTTTCTCATTCAATTCACGCACCTCCCTGCTACAGAAGCACGAATGTTTGACAACCTTATAAAACCTACACGTTTGCTTTTCCGTGCGTCCAACCTACTGAAGGAAAACCTATGTTTTGCTTATACGAAGTATTGTAGAAAAAAATGTCATCCTTTTACGGTTTTTTTCCGACCAAGTTTTCCTGACCGAACTTTGTTATCATAAGTTTTCAGAATTTCTCTAATCGAACTTTGTCATCATGGACAGTTTTTAGTGCAGTTTTTAGCGCATTTGAGGGTCAAAAAATCGAGTGGCAATTGCGTTTCTTGCCTCCCTGTGCCACGCCAGTTCTCGCGTGTGCCAGGAAGTCAACGCCTCTTTAGAATTTAAAGAGGCATACCTAATTGGAAGTAATTCGTGATTAGTTGCGGTTTCTGATGTTATGTGTTTAGCCGCAGCGAGCGCATCAGTGCGAGCGAAGCACTTAATTTGAAACAAATTATTCTGCAAACCGAGTGTTTGTCAATGTTTCGTGTACCCAAAATTTCGTGAACGATATTTGACGAAACGGGATTTGGCGAAACGGGACTGGCCCCTGAGGCAAAAGCTGTTAATCTGCTTACTTTTTGGCGAAATTGGATTTGGCAAAACGGGATTTGCCGAAACGGGACGTAACCCTTAGCACGGCTTGCGTAAAATTTAGGTTTTGGCGCTGTTAAACCAAATGGCGTGGAGCCAGGAGCTAAAATTATCTGCTTCTGTTCCAGACGGACTTGTGCAAACAATAGAATACAAAGTGGTGCGAAGGAACGAATGCAGAGGAGCGGCTCATCTGGCGCTGGTGTTTGTTTGTTTGTTTGTCTGTCTGTCTGTATGCATCGACGATAATTGTCTGATTCGTCACTTTCAAGTTTTCAACTAAAATTCTATACCTTGTTTGTGGAATTCAGATTCATAGATCGATAAAGTAGGGCGAATGTTTTCGGGGATTAATTTTGACTCGGCTGTCAAAGTTAGGCCTCGAATCACTTGAATTACGACGCTTACATGCTGATTTTTGTTTAACCTATTCTATTTTGCATAGTCTCGTGCATATCGACCCTAACCTTTTCTTTAAGATCCGAGGTAATGACTACGGACGAGGTCACCCAATGAAACTCACTGCAAATGTTGTTAAGAAAGATTTGTACCAAGTACTTTTTTTACAAATAGAGTCGTGCTCTCTGGGAACAGCCTCTCGTCCGGGCTGGTTACAGTGACTAGTCTCTTCGCTTTTAAATTGGGGCCTAAAGAAAACTGAGGAAGGCAGAAAAGAAAACTAAGGAAAGGCAGGGCATAAAGAAAACTAACTAAAGAAAACTAACTAAGGGCCTAAAGAAAACTAAGGAAGGCAGAAAGAAAACTTTCTGCCTTCCTTAAAGATTTTTAGGTGTTTTAGAGTTTCCTTTTGGTGTTATACTATTTGTTTTAATAACTCGGGGCAGAAATAAGTTGACCAATCATCCCTTTCTGTTTGCCATTGCAACCTATTTTATGGAATAAATTTCTTCTGATTATTATTATTATTGTTAAGTAATCAGGCGTCTCTAATCAAGGAAGTTATTCAGAATTAATACCACTAAAGACACCACACAAAAAACGACACTTCCCCACGTTACTTTTTTTTCAATTAAAGGCTGGTTGTCACGAACAGAGCATGTAAAGCTTCTACCGTGACGTCATGTACCAACAGTGATATCATTAACGACACACATTAGCTTCATTCAAAAAGTCTCGACACCGTGTTGCACAAATGAATAGGTGTGCTCTCAAACTCAATTCTTCGTTAGCTGCTATTTATGAAATTAAAATGGCAGGTAAAAATTAGGCCTAAAGCACTAACAATTACGCAGCCTATAATCTAAAACTAACCCTAAAAGCTAACACATTTTTAACCGGTAATTGTGATGGTTACGGCTTTTAGATTACGTAAGAGAGATTACTGTTGCAGTGCGTGATACAGGAGTGGTGTACACCTCAAGAGCTTGCTCCCAGGTGCACGAGGACACATAAAATTCTCACTCTATAATTAAGGAGAGGGATGGGGCGTGTTTTGTTTCTTTAAAAAGAAACGGTGTTGTGCATGCCTTCACTCGACACCGAACATATGCTACAGCCGTGGTATAGTGTGACATGAAAGCAACAGTCTTCCCTTACAGCCGTGAGGACCACCTGTGGACGCTTTCTCCGTCGGCCTTCGGGCTATGGACGGATACGCAAAGGTATAGCATGCTGGGTCATGGACAGTATAGACGATGGCCTATAACAACTCCAAAGTACCGCAAGAAAGTTCAAGATGGTGCTGCATTCGGTGATAACTTGCCTTTAATATCTGAAGCCCACTGGTACACCGATTCAATCAGCACACAGGTCACTCTCCCCTTAATGTCTTTTGGCCTTTCTGTACAGCCGAACGGGCAGGGACGACATAGCTTCGACTTTATCCATCCGTCCGTCCGAACCGTCGCCTTATACAGTGTCAGTCAATTGGACTTTAAAAAAAACGGCAAATTAAAACATGGTTTCTCGACGTATCACAGTGAAATAATAACATGTGATCGTCACATTTAATCACTACAAGAAGACACGTAACCGTAAAAATAGGATTTCGTCAATGACACATTCGCGTCATTAAAAAAGTTTCGACACCGTGTCGCATAAATGAATCGGCCTATTCTCAAACCCAGTTCTCCGTTAGCTGCTACTTACGAAATTAAAACGGCAGGTAAAAATTAGGCCTAAAAGTTGACAAGTACGCCTAAAATCTAAAACCAGGCCTAAAAGGTAACACATTTTAACCAGCAATTGAAATGTTTACTACTTTTAGATTTTATAAGAGAGATCGCTGAGATCGCTGTTGCGGTGCGTGATGGAGGTGTGCGCCTCAACGTTTTCGACAGTGGCGGAAGTGTACAGAAGACCAGTTGTGAATCAGTAGTCGCTGCAGCCGCTTGTTTCTCTCTAAACTTAAATATTGCTTCTATTGCCTTTGACAGTATTGACAGGTCTTATTTTCCCCCACGGAATGCATCCCCATTAGCAGTAAAGTCCACGCGTCGTGTACATCCGTTCTCAATGTCAGTAAGACAATGTCAATGTTTCGTGTAAAGTTACACCAGTATCGAAGCATACGCATCGCGCGCACAGAATGGAACGAGGAAGCCAATGGCAGCCTCTTTAACACGCTGCATTCATAAACACGATGCGCGTTGCAAACAACGTTGAAGAGTGAATGGCGCGCAAGTCTCTTAAAACGGGATGACGTCACGTCACACGCCTGCCGCGTGCCTGCAATATTATTATTATTATTATTATTATCAAAGCTTGGAGCAAGGTGGCTCATGAATATTCAAGCAGTCTCTCTTGCCTTTTGTGTTAATATAATGGTTCCCGAAATGGGAGCCGACGATCCTCTTATGTTTGCAGTTTATTCTTGTTACAATAACCGTTAAGCGTAATAATTTATCGGGCGGCTTACGGCAATCGTAGGGAATCGTCTTTCATTGCGCGAAATTGCGCCACTCCTTCTGCAAGCTAATGCCACAAAAGCATTACGATGCCGAAGGAGTAGAAAGGGAGAGGCGCAAACCGATCAAAAGATGATGGTCGTTTCGCCCGCTTGGCCGACCAAACTGTTTATGTTGTACAATGTCGCGACTTAAAGAGGACGACGGCATTTTGAAAATGAATTGGCCATTTATTTGACGACGTATAAACTTACTTTAAAGTTGATTCATCTACGTTAAGGTAAGGTTATGATCGCATGCATTATGTCGGTCATAAAAACAGAAAGTGGACGCCCTCACTCAGATCGACATCTATACGAACGATATTTATGGAGTAGAAGATTTGAAATACATTCGTAGCATGATAGGTTGTCATTAATCGGACTGGGAAAGTTTTTTTGCATCTGCCCGACAATCAAAAAAGGGCACCGGCCGGGGCGCCGCCCCCCGAGGCATTTGACAAATGTGGAAATTGCATAAACTAATAAGTACACTTAATGATAAACACACTTTACTGGACAAATTTTTTTTTACAAATTTCATTGCAAATGGGTGAACCCTAATGGGTGCAATTCTATGACCGGAAGAAGGGAATGTGTGCCCGGCACTTTGTCCAATATAATGTGTATATCTTGCAAAAATGGTGCCCCCTTATCAGCGTGGAACGTTCACATTTAGCACTCTGCCTTTGCCTTTTTCAACCCAAGCAAAATAATTTCAGAGAATGATAGGTTTTTTTTAGGCGCATCATTACGCAAGAAAAAACTGTACTAATAAGTTAAAACTATAAAGTTAACCAAAGAAGTTATAGTTTCGGCTTGGACGAATGTTCCGTCATCTGTGTTGTGAATGTATGTATTCGAGGTATGTAGTGTGTGTTACAATATTAACGTTTTTGTTACGTCCTTTCCGTTGTATTTTTCCCCCTTTTCACAACTAACATCAAAAAGAGATAAAGAAAAGCTAATATTAAAAATATGTTAATGATAAAAAAATATAAAAAGCGTAGGGCGCCAGGGCGCGTATTCTCAAGGGCGCACCTGCCATTGGCAGACGGGCACTCGGCCCAGTCCGACCCTCATTAGTTGTATCTGGCACACTACAGTGCCCATGATGACCAACTTTCGTATTACGAAGAAAGAGAAATAAAAAAAACTAAGGTCTACACTTTTCGTAAACTACTCTGTCGACAATATAGAAAAGCTCTGATGCTGGATCAAGGCTAGTATAAATTCAATGGTCGACTCTCGATTGCAAGAAATAATTGAATTTACTTCTTCACCTTCAACGATATTTACAAACATGAATTTGTACGAGACATCGAACAAACGAATTTGTCCCACAAGCCGGCAAAGAGCGTATCCGCCGCTTGTAGCAACCTTTTGCGAGTGACTGTCCTTTGGCGCCAAAACGTTCTACTATAGTCTGTTTTCGCGCCACTCAATCGGATACAATTTTACACAAGAATGGAATGTCAGTTCTTATGGTAAACTTGTTGCTTTATTTGACGTTCGATGGCTTGACCAATGTTTCCAAATTTCTTGCTTCTCGAATGCAATAATTACCCTTAATTGCAGGTAATTGGATAATGACTGTTATTAGGCGTTCGAATGGAACGCTACCGCCAAACCTTACACCAGAGTCGACTTTTCATTTTCAGTGTGTCATGTTAAAAAGACTCGGCCGACAATATCGGAAGGCAGTGATGCTAGATGAAGGCTAGTGTAGAATTTTCATTTTCAGTGTGTCATGTTAAAAGGCCTCGATCGACAATATTGGAAGGCACTGATGCTGGATCAAGGCTAGAGTCGACTTTTTATTTTCAGTGCATATTAAAATGACTTGGTCGACAATATTCAAAGGCACTGATGCTGGTTCAAGGCTAGAGTAGAGGTTTTATTGTCAGTGCATTATGTTAAACGGACATTGGAAGGCACTGATGCTGAATCAGGGCTCAAGTCGAGTTTTTATTTTCAATGCGTCATGTTAAAAGGACTCGACCGACAATATACGAAGGCACTGATACTGATGGTGGATCAAGGCTAGGGTCAAGTTTTTATTTGCAATGTGTCATGTTAAAAAGCCGTCGGTCAACAACATATAGGAAGGTACTGATGCTGGATCAAGGGAAGGGTGAAGTTTTTTATTTTCAATGTGTCATGTTAAAAAGAATTCGGTCGTCAATATAGGAAAGCAGTGATACTGATGCTGCATCAAGGCTAGGGTCAAGTTTTTATTTTCAGTGTGTCGTGTTAAAAGGCCCTAGGTCGGCAATATAGGAAGGTATACTGATGCTGGATCAAAGCTGGAGTCGACTTTTTATTTTCAGTGTGTCACATTAAAAGGGACTCGGTTGACAGGCACTGATGCCTAATAAAGGCCAGGGTCGAATTTTTATTTTGAATGTGTCTTGTTAAACGGACTCGTTCGACAATAATGTAGGAAGGCACTGATCCTGGATCAAAGCTAGGATCAAGTTTATATATTCAGTGTGTCATTTTAAAAAGACGAATGATCCCATGAGCATGTCAAATGGTAGAAAGTATAGAAGTAAATTGTCCTTTCAGGCTACGGCGGGTGTTTGTTGATTTGGTTGATTATCACTTTGTAAAAAGAAATATTAGTTTCTAACTGACTAGTGATAGTACGTACCCGGCATTGCCGGGGTTTTATTAACTGCTGTTAGTCCCGTGCTTGGCCGGACTATCTTAGTACCAGTTATTTTCCTTCTTTTTGTTTTGTAGTTTTTTTTTTTTGGGCTGTGGTTTTGTTTAGCCGATGGTTTTGTTTCACGGTGTTCACTCGGTGTTGCCGGGACGTTCATTAAGATATGTAATCTTTCTTCCATAAACACCGCCTCTCCTCCTTTCACCCACTACCCTCCACGCCCTACCCTCCTTCCCCCTTTGTTACGAGTAGCCGAATTCAAACGGATAATTAAATTAAATACTGGCCCTTCCCTTTCCTCCCTTCCCCTCACTCTCTCTGGCCCTCCCTCTACCTACCTATTCCCTTCCTTCAGCGAAAGGCACCCTTTCTGGACCTGTCGATGGGGATCTGTGCATTGTTCCCTTGGACGCCTTTCTAGGTCTACATCTGAGATTGCTCGCTGCTTGGCAAGCCTTGTAGAACAAACAAGATGGCAATAAATTGCGGGCTATTAAAGGCACTGTTTGTCACCGCAGTCGCCGAGAAGACGTGATTTTAGCCCGTTTGCTTATTGGTCACACCAACTTTACTGATTGCTTCCTTTTGAGGGTGGTTAACCCTCCTGACTGTCATTGGTGTCGCCAGCCACTCACAGTCCGTCAGGTTCTTGTTGATTATCGCCATCTTGATGCTTTTCGTCGCCATTTCCACCTTTCAAGAGATATATATAGCGTGTCAATTTGAGCGATGATTCTGTCCTCCTGTTTAGGGTTTTTCAATTTTTGCAGGAGGTACAAATATACGATAAAATCTAGATTTGAGGCTTGGTAAACATCTCTGTAATATGTGGTGCAGCGGGATCCGGGGCCACTGCACTGTAACTGAGGTTGGACTAATGACATAGCTGTAAATGAGCCATTAAACATCAATCCGCCCCTCCTTTGCAGCTTTCTCTTGAGCAATACAGTTTTCGACTCAGTTTTGCTTCGACTGTCACATTTTTGTTTACAACAGTGATTTGGTTCGACACAATCAACAATGGATTTGTTCCTGCTTCATCTCACTCACCAACTTCGTGGCTTTCGCTTGCAGTGTTTGACTTACAAAGCCATGACTAGAATTTAAGGTGACATAAATAGAATACTTATCATAATTACAATTTTGTTGAGATGAAAAAACGTAATCCTTCTTTGTTCAATTAGTTTAATTTTGCATACTATACCGGATACTTTTTAAAACAAAAGAAAAAAATATATAGTAGTAATGATGCGCAGGCCTAGGATTGTCAACCGTGATACCTCCACCATCCTTAACGAGACTAAAAGACCGTCAAAAGTACTCAGATTTATATCCCATATGTGCTAATGTTAGTTTCTCACACTACCCCAATTAAGGCAAGGGACAGACTAATAATGGGTGCAAATGGACTGAGCATTTTCACCACCGACCACCATGATTATTGTAGTATATCTATGGGCAGCCATCTTATGGGCATACACTTCATGGCATACGATTTATGATGTGTTAGAAGAATGAATAAGAATGAGAAAATATTATTCCACTACTTGTAGGCGTCATTGTATGATCAAGTGTTCCTATACAGTACTATTGCAATTGAAATTTTGTTAAAATCCGTAAAAACACAAGTTATTACCGCAAACTGCCTATTAACACCCAGGGCAAAGCTACAGTCCAGCCCCATAAAATGCTTTAAGGTCAGAAATCTTGAAATTCCGTAGTTACAGCTTTCCCCGTAACTAGGTTTATTTCTCGGTTTCTTACCTCAAAGTATTTTAGATGGTAATTTTTCTGCTAGAAATTGATTAAATGCTTTACACATTCAAGGAAATAAATGTTACATCCCCTCATATCGGGGTTTATCCGTACCAGAATTAAGTAAAAGCTTCATACATAAAGCAAACTAAATAAACTAAATTCATGAACAAATGAGAATAAAGGCATTGTGTTCATGCTAGACTGAACCCAGATCACGTACGTGAATGATCGCATAAACGCCGAATTTTCTGCGATGGAGAA
>JAHWFP010083691.1:0-34447 GCA_023313725.1 Lithobius niger
TATCAAGTTAAGGAGACAGTGGCGTGCGCCCTTGATGTGCGCCCCTACTCCAAAAATACTATTAAACTAAAGTAATACAGCATGGCACGATTTGCCCAGTTGTGATATTAACCTAGTAGACACCAGCAGATAGATCTTCTTCAAAATTTCTCTACATGAAACTTTTATTTCTTACTTTTGCCTCATCCAATTTGTCGTTTAGATCCACAACATCCATTTTTTTTTTGGCACACCTGTCTTCAGTGCTTAGGAGAGATAACCCTCTTAAGCTAATATGAAACATGCTGCTTAACGTGACGGGCATGACAATTTGGCTCACGGCCATAGGGATATAAGTGAAAGCGGTACGGCCCATCACACCAGCTATGGGGTCTGAAGAAGCACCGTAAGCTCCCCTGGCATAGTTTGGGGCACAGCCCTGGAAACTGAAGCAATTTTTGGTACTGCAGTGTCTTATCTGGCTTCTGGAGGAACGTTTTGAGCCAATTTTTTTTAAGGTTTTCTTCCTCTTTAGGCATGCAGGCGATGTTTTCTATTCTGTCATCGTTAATGACTTACCAAACTAACTTTTCAGAAACCTGCAAGTGGTTGGCTGCTTTGGCTTTGGATAGCGCCTTGTTTCTACACGTTTCGTAGGGGGGGGGGGGCGGCAAAACATTCACCCTTTTCAGCTATGCATGTATCCCCTGCCCCCCCCCCCCCCCCCCACCGGAGTTCAGAAAATTTTGAAAATCAATCCTCAAAATGGTGTAAAATGCGTAAAGTTTACAAATACTGGAGCATTATTTTTTCCATAAAAATGATAACTTTGTGAACGAAAATATGAATAAAGTTTCTGTCCTTTAATATAAAAAAAAGTACTGAGAGAATACTTGAAATATTCAAAAATACTTAAAATACGCAAAAACATTAAAAACACTTTCATTTACAAAAAGTAAATTCAAATAAACGTTATGTCAGCCCCGATTTATTTGAAAAGCGTTTTTTGTCATACCATCACAAGGCTACTGGAATCGTAATTAATGTTTCATCAAAAAATTTAAAAAAATTAAATAGTTTGGATCAAATTAACTACACAAATTAGATCTGGACTTTGCTCTGATCTTTGCTGGACTTTCGTTGTTGTTGCTGTCGTTCTTTCGGAACTGGGAAGGGACAGGAGGAATTTATCCAATGTTTGCTGTTGTCAAAGACAAAACGACCATTTGAAAATGGAAAATTGAGCTAGTTGACCTCAGGAAGGGGACGATGACAGGTTCAAAGGGGCAAAGGACAATTCAGCTAAGTATAAAAGAAGCCAAAATGCCTTCAGTGGTCATTACGTGAAGAAGCTGGAAGATCAGTTGACTGATGAGGCGAACGGTGAAACTAGATAATAGAACTCTTGTTGGTGTGTGTATTGCAGACTTGAGGGTAGCTGATGAGATGAGAGACGTTTGGTGATGGGATGAAGGCAAGACGAAGCAAGATGTAATGGTCGTATGATATCAGGATGGGATGAGAAACTTGGGGCCCCATGGAACAGGCGAATGCATGACAGCCAAAGAGTCGAAGGGCGTAAGACGAGATGTCGATGAACGATTGGTAGGCTGGAGGAATGCAGTTGTCCGCTGATACTGTTATGGTGCGGAGGGCGCATCATGTGCATGTGGGAGGTTCGTTGTTGATGTTGTGTGTCTTGGTTTGTATGGTATGGGGCACATCACACATTTTACGAGGGGAACTACAGGATGTCATAATGACAAGAGATTAATAATTGGAAGTTCTGAGGAGCCGGAACATGGATCAGAGGCGAAGGATTGAGTGCCTGGCGAACAATGGTACTGAGGTCGAGGAGGAGGCAAGTGGCATTGAGAAGCCTGGAAGATGACAAAGGCCGCAGCCGTGTAAAACTGGCAGCATGGATCAAAAGGAGGGAATTGTACTACAGTATCAGAAGGTGGATTGCTGAACAGGGTCTGCGCCAGGAGCATAGCGAATGAATGGTGCCAGGTCTATTCTATTTTAAGAAGCAATGGACTGCAGATTGGAGTGAGGGGTAAGATGCAGAGTTATCCGTCAAATGATGAGAGTGACCCGAGATTATGCTGGAAGGGTTCACACAAGGCGGGTGCCCCTGCTCGTGAATTAAAAGTTGAAAGAAAACGTGGGACCAGCTTCTCAGAGCAGGTGGACAAACAGGAGAATGCGAAGAAACGAAAGGTTTTATCGGTGCATACGGAAGCCCAGAGAAACTCCCTTGGTTTTGTGACGACACGGAAAATATGGCAGCTGATGAGTGACGTTGTTGGAAATAATGCTAAGTCCTAGAAAAAGGGGATTCACGAGCAATGTAGTAAGAGAGTCCTCACCAGCTGTTGCTATGCAGGTGGTGAAGGCCCTGAAGAATGGGGCTGCTGGCTTCACATTTAACGAGGGTCGTAGGATTAGTGTGGTGTCGTCAGTGAGACCCACAATGGTGCTATTCAAATAATTTCCATAATGTTAACCTCCCTAGATTTTCCTAATGCACTGCTAGGTAGCTATGTAATATTGTAATGTTTTCATGTCATACAACATGTGACCATGCAGGTCACATGACCCTGTAACTTTAGTATATATATACCAGGAATTAATAGAGGGAAACTGTCTCTCCAGTTGTAGCCTACACAACAGTGTCTGTCGTTACTATGCCTTAGTTAACCCACGCAATAGTTTAGTGTACAAGCTAAGGTACGCTACAGATGGCGACAAGCCCGTACTATGGGTATTAGTCTTAATTTTAAAGCTAGCTTGTTAGGTTCTTTAACCACATCTATGCTCCGAATTTGTGGTAAGTGGCAAACTTGGTCTGTGCTGTAAGCTTAGGCCAGTAGTGTTGTTTTGTAGAACGTTTCAAAAAGTGTAAGAACGTATAAACATTTAAAAAGCTTAGTCCCTTTAAATCCAATTTGTATGCGGTTGATTTAAATTACTAGGTAGACTACAGTTATGCTGAGGTGGCTTAGTTGTTAAGTAGATCTCGGGTAGTCTCGAGTGCTCCTTGTGTAATTTAAGATTAACTTGGTAAGTAATTAAATGTAATTTAATTATTTAAGTGTAAGCTTATGCCTGAAACAGGTGACGTGTGTAAACCACCTGTAAGTACTGTTCCAGTTAACAGTTTAGTAGAAACTGAAGCAAATTCAGAAGTGAGCGCTAGCGCTGAAGTTAATTCAAAAATAAATTTCAAGTTCTGAATTTAGTAGTAAAGAGGAAGACAACATGAGTACTTCCAAAACAGCAGGTTTGTTGGCTGAGTTTGATAATGAAAACGATACATGGGAGAAATACTCCACTAGGATAGGCTACTATTTTAGAGCAAAAAAATTGCTGCAGCTCAAATAGATTTTTTGATGGCTTCTGTGGGACAGAAAATGTTTGACCGAATCTTGAACATTATTTCGCCAGCACTTCCTGATTCATTTACGTAGGCAAATTTGGTTAAAACTATTCTCGACGACGTTGAACCCCTACCATCTGTGGTTTCTGAAAGAGCAAAATTTTTTAGAGGGTCACAGAAACCCAATGAAAGCATCAGTAAGTATTTAGCTTCATTAAAAATGCTAACGAAGTACTGTGATTTCGACAAAATCACAGATATCAACAATAAAATGATTAGGGATCGCCTAATCGGTAGTGTGCGGTCAGAAACCCTACAACGCGAACTTTTCAAGCAGACTCTGGATTTAAAGGCTACAACATCCTTAGCTTTATCCCTTGAATCTGCCGAAATTGATCAGGGCGTTATTCGGGCGCACACTAAGTCGGTTAATTTTATATCTAAGAAACCAATTAAGACTCAAATTCGTAACAAAATATTCAAGGATTTTATCTGTTATTGCAGCGAAAAATCCGGTCACGTTAAAACCAGATGTAAATACCGAGATTATACTTGTGGCAGATGCCTACCGTTGGGCATTTAAAAATTGTGTGCAAAAAGTCAAGTAGCAGTAACTCAAATAAGTCTACTAAAACTTATGAACATTCTAAATCCAGTTCAAGCACTAGTTTTAAAGCTAGGCCTAAAGGTAAACTCAAGTATTAAATAAATACGGATACAAACCTATTTACGTTGCCTTTTGGACTTAAATGTCAGATTGCCTGAGCGTGGAATCGAACCCATGACTTTTGAAACCAAAGGCCGGAGTCCTACCGCTCAGCCATATTGACGGCCATGTCGATTCCGCGCTCAGGCAATCTGACATTTAAGTCCAAAAGGCAACGTAAATAGGTTTGCATTCGTATTTATTTAACATTTATCAAGCCCAATTGGCTTTTTGTCCCGTTTATAAACTCAAGTATGGTTACAAAAAGAAAATTTATAAATTAGAACGTGAAACTGATAGTGAACAGGATGTTGAAACCAAAAATTCAGAGTCTGGTTCTGAAACCGACAGCGAATCAGAAGAAGATTATTTATTGCAAAACAATACTCTTGGAATAAGGCTGTAGACCAAAGTTCAATTCCCCTTCGTACCAATAAAATAGTTATTGTAGTAGTTAATTCCATGAAAACCTGTAAGTGGAACATGCCAGTGGAGTTGCCTCAATGGAGTTAATCTTGAAATGGAACTTGATTCCGGGGCAAATGCTACAATAATCCCTACTGAGTAGCATAAGAAATATTTTGCGGATTGTCCTCTCAAGCTCAGTCCGTACTCTATCCACTCATACACCGATGGAGTGGAAAACACGAAATAGTCTGTCAGTCTTAAAATAAATGTCAAAGGCCAAACTGAACACTTGGATGCCTTAGTTTCCAAATTGTATAAACCTGCTTTAATGGGAAAAGATTGGTTGTCAATCTTCAGGGTTAACTATGATCCTTTTTACGACCTGCAAACAAAAGTTAACGATAAAAAACGTATTAAGAAAGTTAAAACAAGCATTACACCTGTTGATAATGCAGAAATAGTTCAATGTTTCCCAGAATTGTTTAGCAAGGGAATGGGAAAGTTTAAAAACTTTAAAGCTAAGATTCAATTAAAGGCTGATGCTAAACCAGTTTATTGTCATGTCCGACCAGTTCCATTGGCACTTAAAGAAAAAGTCAACCAGGAAATTAGGCGCCTGGTGGGCATAGGAATTCTGGAGCCTGTGGAGACCTCACAGTGGGCGACTCCGATCGTCATAGTTCATAAAGCTGATGGAGAAATCAGAATAATAGGTGACTACAAAACGACCGTCAACCCTCAATTGGAAGGCGACCACTATCCAGTGCCCACAGCAGCAGAATTATTTAGTGAACTCTCAGGCAGTGACACAGTTACCCTTATCGATCTTAAGAATGCTTTTCTGCAGATTGAGCTCGATAAAGAGTCACAAGAAGTAGTCACTCTTAACACACCCCTGGGTCTTTTTCCTTGGCTTCGTGTACCTCTGGGCCTTGCGTCCAGTCCTGAAATTTTCCAGAGGGTCATGACGCAAATCACGAGTAAAATTTCCAAATGTCATCCATTCTACGATGACATCCTCTTGAGTGGGAAGGGGGGGATATCATGATGATGCATTAAACCAACTGTTAACCAATAAACATTGCCAACTCAAAAATGGCGGACCACGTAATGTCATTGCTGGGTTTCTGTAAACCGTTTTAACTTTTAAATATTTGTTTTTGTGACCAAGAGAGACCAGGTTCTCTCGAAAATTAAATTCAGTGTTGTTATGAACTTGTGGATATCTGTCTCCAGGAACAGCCAAGTTGTTTAATTCAACTGTTAACCGCTTTGCTAGATGCAGGAGCTAGGTTTAAGATCAAAAAGTGTAAACTGTCGCGGCCTGAATTAAAATATTTAGGCCATATGATCATTGCAGAGGGTTTGCATACACTCCCTGAGGTTATTGAAGCAGTCACAAATGCTCCAAGCCCAACTTGTATTCCTGAACTACAGAGCTTTTTGGGTTTCGTTAATCATTACTCAAAATACCTACCTAGCCTTGCTCATATTCTGTCTCCAGCTACCCGGCTGTTGAGCCCCAAAGTCAAATGGTTCTGGGGGGGCAGAGTGCGAACAAGCTGTTAACAGAGTTAAAGAACTGTTTATTAAATAAACGGTTCTGGTACATTACAATCTCAAATTAAAACTAAAGCTCATTTGTGATGGCTAACCCTTACGGGTTCGGCGCTTGCCTTATATATGTCATGCAAAACGGCGAATCACGCCCCATAGCTTTTGCTTCACGCAAATTAACACAGGCGGAACAAGGCTATAGTTATTTTGATAGGGAGGCACTCAGTATGGCGTGGGGAGTGAAGCGATTCCATAAATACGCTTATGGACAAAGATTCATATTGCAGTCTGATCAGAAGGCTCTAATCTGGATATTTGGCCCTAAAAAGGGTATACCACAAATGGCAGCCGCTAGACTTCAAAGGTAGGCAGTAAGGTTAAATGCATATGATTACGAATTCCATCACATCTCTGAAAAGCAAAATTTAACTGCAGATGCACTGTCACAGCTCCCACTCCCAAATACTGAGGAGTTCGAATAAGTAGATGCTTAATACAATGTTCTAGCTTTGGAGACCATTTACAATCTACCACTAAAGCTCTTGTTCTAGAAAGTAAACGCGGTAAATTATTATCTAAAGTTTACCGCTACGTGAACCATGGCTGGCCAGATGTGTGTGACAACCCTGACATGCAACCGTACTGCGTATGCCGCAGTGAAATCTCTATCGAGAATGATACATTATTTTGGGGGGTTTAGGATCGTCGTGCCGACAGCTTTACGCAAACAGATTTTGAAAGATTTGCACAGCTCACATCAGGGTATTGTTAAACTTAAAAGCATGGCTAGGTCAAAGATGTGGTGGCCTAAGATTGATTGTGATATAGAAAACAAAGTTAAATCTTGGCAAAACTGTCAAGAGTTTAAGATACTCAATCTGCAGGACCCAAGCATACCTGGGAGTATCCGCTAAAACCTAATGCTAGATTCCATGCTGATTTTTTTGGGCCGATGGACAATTACATGTTTTTCATCCTTGTCGATGCACATAGTAAAATTCCATTCGTGCATAAAATAAATTCAGAACATCAGCCAAAGTTATAGATACTTTAAATAACCACATTGCCGAATACGGGCTATTGGATTCTTTAGTTACTGACAATGCTCCGCAATTTATGTCCGCTGAATTTCAAGGTTGGTTAAAAGTTAACAGGATCCAGCACATGACTGGCCCGGCCTTTGCTCTGTGGGTAAATGGTTTGGCCGAGGTCTATGTCCGGAATTTTAAGCGTGTTTATAAACCTGCTCAGTGGGACGGATCCTCAATTCAGGAAAGCATAAATACCTATTTATTATCATCACGAATCAGCCTAAGCTCTACCATCCAAGCTACACCCGAAAAATTATATTTCAACCGAGAATGAAAATATCGACTGGATTTGTTGTATCCAGATCCTGCCACTAAAGTTAAAAAGAACCAGCTAAAACAGGTTCATAGCACACACAACTGTGCGTTGAACTCTTATCAAGTGGGGGATAAAATATGGTATCGGGATTATGGCGTAACAAATTCTAAGTTATGGTCTATTGGCACTGTGATTGAGAAATGCGCACATCAAACTTACGTTGTTGTAGATGAGAATGGTGTTACTAAGCTACGCAAACATCGCGAACATCTAAGGTCCCGTACCGTTGAGAATGATGTCAAAAATACACCGCCTAACGAGAGAGATCCGACACGAAAATCCCACAATTCCAGCGTGAATAAATTCCGCAATAATTCCCAACTTCACTCAAATTGCAAGGATCGCATGTCTGTGGATGGCAAACGTCATGAAAAGCCAATTTCCGTTGACGCATTTCCGAGGCGAAAATCTTTGAGCCAATCTAGAAGATCCATGCCTGTTGCCGGGCCAGATAAAACACCAATCAAAAGTTGAAGTGGATCACCTGAGAATTTGCAATCCGTAACACCAGGTGGCAGTACCACTCCAGCGAAGTCACCCCACACACGTTCAGTAGACGAATCTTGCAACGTCATTAAATCACCGCCAGCGCCCCACAACGGGAAGTTAGAAAGCCAGAAGGGTCAGAGCCTCCGATACTTGTAGAGCAGTCTACTGAGCAAGCTTTGGTGCAAATACCCAAAAACACTAAAACAAAATCAAAGCTTAACAAACGTAAAGCATTGCCATCACCGCCTCCTCGCGTTGATGATACTGCACTGCTTCCAAACGCTCATAATCGTTCTAAAAGGTTGCGAAAACCCCCCGACACGCTAAATTTTTAACCTAAATTATTTATTGCTTTGTGTGGCTACTACTTCTTCGTTTTACGTTTGTAACAGGTTAATCGTAAGGCCGATGAGGATTTATTTTTTAAATGTGCGAGGTTCGCAACATGTGTTTATTAAAGTTGACTGCGCATGGAACAGACCGCGTTAATTTTAATTGTCCTCCTTGGAATTGGAAACCATGTTATGTACATTGTTATCCGTGAAAAAAATAGATTTCTCGTTTTTAACACTATGTTTCTTTGTTAATTTTCATGTGAAATTCTTCCGCATCGGAAAACAATGTTGTGTGGAGCCATAACAGAAAAAAACGGTGCTACTCTAATCATTACATCTGCACCCACGCAAACATGCAGTGGATGCCAGATGACAACAGCTGCCATCGTAGCGTTTTAGCTGTGAAATTGGTCGCTAGAAAAAGAAAATAACAAAAATTAGTTACTTCATCAATTTAGCTAAGATTTGTAATAAAGAGAAAAAAAAATTGTTGCTCCATTCGAAATTTCAAGCTGTCAATTTGCAGACAAGCTTCATTCAATGTTTAATTTATCGTTTAATCCTGTACATCTTGATTTGGTTTACTCAGCTTTCCAAAATGTTTATTTTTTCTCCTTTAAAAGCGCAATACTGATGTAATTTGTTAAAACTAGACAGAGTACAAAAAACATCTTGCCTTCGAAATAATACATACTTTATTTTTCAGCTAGGCTAAGAATTTTTTTTTCAGTTTTTTTTTCTTTCATTCTCTGTATTGTGGTGTTGATAGTGAGACACCACAATGGTGCTATTCAAGTTAGGTCCATAGGCTTAATGTAACCTCCCTAGATTTTTTTAACACACTGCTAGGTAGCTATGTAATATTGCAATGTTTTCACGCCATACAACATGTGACCATGCAGGTCACATGACCCTGTAACTTTAGTATATATACCAGGCAGCCTTTCCAGTTGCAGCCTACACAACAGTGTCTGTTGTTACTATGCCCCAGTTAACCTAGTTTAGTGTACAAGCTAAGGTAAACTACAGTTAGCGTGGTACTTTATGAACGTGTTGATCAGTAGGAGGCTGGCGATCATTCGGAGCCCTGTGAGTCGTGGATAAAAAAAACAATACTGAAGATGCCAAGCTGGGCTTGCTGGCAATGAACTATCAAGAAGAACTTGACTTTTTGCTTGCAGACTTGTCGAGGGTGAGCTATTCTAAAGACAAGTTTCGTGTTCGTTGGACGAAGGGCAGCAGATTCTGTTGAAAGAGTGTGGGTCGCAGATAATATAGATGCAATGGGCAGATCGAGATGAGCAAGGTCGCCGTTCGATAATTGTAGGACACAAATGATGGTTGTTTGTAGGGTCATTCAGGAATCGAGCAATGGACTGAGACTGAAAGACGCTGGGTTGACGGCACCATTGGTGTTTTGTCGAGAAACTGTAGGAGAGGCAAACACTGTACAGGTGGAAATGACAGAAGATGTGATTGTGGTGGGGTGATCAATGGCATGACTACGGTTGTAGTAGTGAAAGGGTCCAGAATGAGAATTGTTGCCAAAGGGACAGTTGGAGCATTGGGGTCATGTTGAAAGGACGACGAATGACATGAAGATGTCTTGGCCAATGAAGAGGCACTTGAGCAAATTTAAATTAACACACTAATGCAGTACCTAGTTGACTATCCTGCCCTCTTAAACCAAAAAAGACAACTACTAACCAAGACGTAACACTTGAGTCTCTTCACTAGCTGCCTTATAAATCGTACTACGATAGCACTTAATTATAAGTGCGACCGACGATTTATAAGATGCTAAAGAACATTGGCACTTGCAAATCATCGACACAAAACAAGTTACTGATAACTCTATGATAACTCTATAACTCTTGTATTTCACTGGCCACAGTTCTCTTCACCGAGAACAGTTCTTTTCACTTTTTGATGTCTCTAGTCAGAAATTTGATTTCTTTTCAAGACATCTGCATCAAGACATCGGGCATTCCGCTTGGCCATATTTTGCTGTAGTTGGTGAAACTCGTACTGTGTACTGTGTACTCGTACTAAGTATTGTATTGGTGAAACCTGGTGCCATTCTTATTTTGCTTTGAACTTGTTTTCTTAAAGCGCAATGGCGACGTTGGTTTACTACAATACAGAGCCACATTGCTTTTCAGTAGTTGATGAAATCAGGAAGTGAGAAAAGTGCAATACTGTTACACGCGGATTCTATTCTACACGAACCAACGTAACAGCTTGTAGTTGAACGTTCGTTGAGGCAAGTCCCACAATGCCAGCGAGCTCTGGAATTTATTTCGCATTCAGAAGTAGCTTGGACAAATCCCTTTGATTTAAAAGTGTTATGAGACACACGCAATAGTATCTTCGAAATCTGAAAATCAGATTGGTGACTCGGAAGGTAGGATAGCAATCAATCTGTAAAATACCCTACACTAACAAAAATAAACTGTTAACCAGTCAGAGCAGGCCCAAAAATATTGGAGGGAGGCTTACGGTTGTGTGATTTCCCATATCAAATGTCTGAGAAAAATACACCTCCCTCCCGTGGTAGGCTAAGCATAAGCCGCCGCGCCAATATTTATACTAGTTGTAGCGTATCCAGATTCACATATAGAGATAGATGGTAGAAATAAATATTAGCGGTAGTAATGATGTCCGTCGTGTACCTCGCCTGGTTTTATACAAATAACTACACAAAGATGCAGCATATCAAGACTCTGGGATTCGTGACAAGGCGACGAGGATGCTTTCTTTATGAATCCACGAAGATCATTTAAAGCCATCGATTGCACCACTAACCTAAAAGTAAACCTCTAAAAACTGAAAAATCCACACGCGATTTTCCCGGGAAGAACGCACAAGGAAGGCAAAATGGCGAGTATGTTTGCTAATCAACTACCGATTGAGCCCTTCGATTCCCACAGAGACCCTACATAGCGAGGACAATGATGGGAAAAATGGATTCGCAGGTTAGAAAACTATCTAATTGCAGCGAACATTATAAGTGATGGTAGACAAAAAGCAATAATGTTGCATTTTGCTGGTGCAAGTGTTTACGATGTGTTTGAAACGCTGCTAGACCCGAAGAACACGTTTGAGGAAGCCAAAGATAAACTAAAGAACTATTTCGCGCCAAAATGAAATGTCGATTATGAAACTCACGTCTTTCGCCAAACAAAACAGAACAGTGGTGAAACAATCGATCAATTTCATGCCAGATTGCAACAATTAGCCATCGACATATGAATTTCACGACAAAACACGTGAAGTGAAAAGCCAAATAATAGCCGGCACTATTAGCAGCAAGCTATAAGCCCTCAGTGATTCTGAAATTACACTGGAAAAACTGCTGCTAACGGGAAGGACTCTCGAACTAGCTGAAGTACAAGAAGTGGCTATGGAAGGAAATTTCAAACACACAACAGAACGTGAACCAACCAATAAAGAGGTAAATAAAATTACCGCCAATGCTAATAAATTTCGCAGACCACAAGGGCAAAGAAAGGACGGCCCAAGTAAACAAAATGGCTTTCAACAAAAACAACAAATGAAGGGACAGCATGTTCACACTGTGGCAAACAATGGCCCCCATCTCAATGGACAGCAAAACTGCCCCGCCAGAGGAAAAGAGTGCAGAAAATGTGGAAAACAAAATCATTTTGCGAAAATGTGTTACGCTGACACAAACTCTAACACCACTGACAAACGATCAGAAAACCAAAAAAAAACACCCGAGCCGAAAGGTGAACAGAATTACAAATGATGAAGAGCCATCTGAGGAGCATTATAAAGTATTCAACCTCAATGTTTATGACGTTGCTAATGAAGACATTTCTGCCGAAATAAAAACCACAAACAAATTAAAGACGCCAGAAGACAGCGGAGCTCAAAAAAGTGACGAAACTCAACTCGACATGAATGCTGACAAATTTGTATTCAAGGTTACGGCGGAACAATAAAATGTGCTGAAAAAGAAAAAAACGCACCCCAAAGCAACACTTGATGTTGAAGGCACACACATACAGATGGCCATTGATTCATGCTCCGATGCCGCTATCCTAGACAAGCGAAATTACGAGAAGCTAAGCATGAGGGTGAAACTAAAAACTGGCACTACAAACGAACGTTTCACAAAGTAATAAGAGTGGGTCGAGGCAGGGGCATATCAAAGCCTTAGTAAGTAAGGGGGCGCAGGCCAAAAAAATCCGACTTCGACCGAAGATTTGCCGACTTCTACCTCAAATTTTATTAGAAACTTTATTTCTACGGCCGAACGATCTCGGATGCCCAATATAGACGCGTAGCATTGATATGGAGTAAACTGGAATATCAACGCTGTCCGGTATTTTTTTCTGTAGGTATAATTTCACCAGGGACGCAGAGGTTTCGTTTAAGCAAAATGCCAATGAACGAATCGTTATGATTGACGTGAATTTGTTAGTAATCAAGAACAGGACTAATTTCATTCAAAACTGCATACAGATGAACAAGGGCACCCGCAGAAGAGAAAAAAAGCAGGCCCGGGGGCTCTCATCACATTTTGGAAGTCCCTTTCTTTTTTTAGACTTTTTTGGGACGTGTCTTCTTTGCCTAATCAGTGTTACAGATCCTCCAAGAGCTTTTGAAAAGCCTTTGTTTTATTATAAAGGTTTTTGCTTTTGTTTTTATATATTATTTTCATAATTCTATCGACCAAAAGGACAGGAAAAGGCAAAAAGCAACGAAAAAGGAGAAAAAGGAGCGGTGGGGGAAGAACTTCAGCCCCAATGTAGAGGCACAATTGCAGATGGCAAAACTTACTGCAAGTACCGTAATGAATTTGAATTCAAGGTAGTTTATATTCATTAAACAGCTCAAAAATCGAAAATATGTCGTAATGGCGACATCATGCTGGTGAAAAGCTAATCAGTATTTGTGTTTGTGTTCGATTTGATTTATGCACTACCCGGCTGCCCTGCCCACCCATGTAAAAATAAAAAAAATTGAAAAAATTGAAAAAAAAATGGATATTGTTGGTCGCTAGGGAGCAAAGGCTAGTCGGAATTTCCAGACTTTCTGAACTTGCCAGTCAGCTTTTACCTTAGCCAGTTTATTGCAGTGTCGCCACTGCCTTTAAAATTCAAATTTCAATGTTTATTTTCTTCATATATTAAACTCATTTCCGATTAATGGAGACAGCAATCAAACAAAATTAAAATAGTTATTTGTATCGTCATTTAGATTAAATCAAAAAACCAAAAGGTTGCAAGACACTACACATTTTTGCTATTAAAACTATTGATATCAGGAGAAAACTGGCTTCCACCAAGTTTCCGGTACCAAATACATTCACTTAACTTTCCAGCAAGGTGTCCCGTGAACTGAAGTGACAGCAGTTGGGAGGTGAAAGTTGGTGACACTAAAATTTGTTTGATATACAGGGTGGTCCATAAAGTACTGGAAAAATATAGGCCTAAAATAGGCCTAAAATAGACCTATACTTGGCCTTCACAGCTTGTGGGCAGAGATCTCATCCGATGAAAACAATATAGGAGAAAAGGAAACAACGTCCTTCTGATTGCTTCCAACGTTCGTAATGATAATTGGCCAAATTAGTAACTGCAGGTTCATTTACATTTGCCCTAGTTCAACACAAGATTTTCAAAGTGTCCCCCCCCCCCCTGTGCTGTGACACAGTGGCTAACCTGTTCACCCATATTGTTCGAAACATTAGTAATCATGTCTAGAGTTATAGTCTGACAAATACCAGGCAATGCACTGATGAAACTCCTGGACATTGTGTGGGTGGTGTTCTGCAGCTGAAAAACGCAAGGAAAAAATCAGGTGGAGTTAGGTTTGGACTTCTAGGTGGCCATTCCACTGTACCTATCCGCACTATCCACCTCCCTTGGTATGTCTGATCCAACCATTCTCTCACAATCATGACAAGTGAGGGGGTGCTCCATCATGCTGGTACCAAGCAGTATGGTGGAAGGCCAAAGGCAGCACGTCATCGATAGCTGGTTGAATCGCAGTATGCAGCAGTTGCAAGTATAGCGTTCAGCATTTAGCATTCCATCAAAGGAAACTGGGCCATTAACGTTGTACCTACGAACCCACAACAAACATTTGCCCCGGGGTTACGTTGATAGTGTTGCTCTATTGTGTAGTATGGGTTGGTTAACACATACTTGCGGCGGTTCTGGTGGTTAGGTTCTTCATGCAACGAAACATGGGCTTCTTCAGTCATCTCCAAACGCTGAACAGACTTGGCATCATCATCATCAATAGTTTCAACTGCCCAGTGTGCGAATTGTCGGGGAGTAGGAGCAGAGCGTGAAAACCCAATCCACGAACCTCCCAAGGGAGCCCGGGCTGGCCCTCACACCCCACATAAATCCCCTCGCCCCACCCTCGTTTTAAATGTAGAGGCCACTTGACATGGATCAGATAGGTCAGTAAAGGGCAAGCCCAACATCAACAGCAGTGTGCATGGAAGGAGAAATAACCAGGAAGAAAAGCATTTACGGTTTGAGATGGATTCTTATATTGAGTTCTGGCAAGGAAATTCAACGTGGGTACGTGGGGATGCACTACCTTTACATGGAATTCCGCGTAATTACGAGTCCCATTTCCTCCACACCAGACTGGGAAGGAACGATCTTCATAAAGAATGTGCAATGCCCCTTTAAGTTACCAGCATGGGTTAAAAACACATTCAGGAACGTGAGGCAGTTAAATTGGATCTCCATACGAGCTATTCAGCTTGAATTAGCTTAGTCAAAGGGCAGGTCACTCTCGGGCCTACAAAATGGCGGCTTGGTGGAAGCCACTTTGTTTTCTCTCCACACAAGAAGCGTGACCGCTCATTACAAGAGCTTCGAGAAGAAAAAAAATTACTTAAAAAGGGAAAAGAGTGTTTTCCGAGACGGCAGGTAGATGTGGTAAAAGTACAATAGGTAGGCAGCAACAATACAGAATAGAAGTACTATTGTTTACAATAAAGAGCAATCAGGTAGTGTTGAGGCGAGAGTAGTGGACAACAATGTGGGGATGACAACAGAGGACTAAGGGGCACATATGTTAAGTTGACAATGGGCAAGAACAACAACAATGGAGAAATCCATACATTTGATTATTGGGTACTGCCTTAACGGGCGAGCACTAGTGTGTCTCCTAAAGGTTCAGTGGTTTGACAAAATAAACGCAACCGACGGCGGTTTCGGGGAAACAAGTTTACAAACCGCCAAAAGTTCGTGTACACGCAAAGAGGAGGGGAAAAATAGCGTTTAAAGATCAAGTATTTGCCGTAATTTATACTGCACGTTATTTTCGTCTCCTCACGCCCCCTCCGGGGACGCGACTTTTGGTATACAAAATCAGGCTAAAGGATAAAAAGAGTATTCTCTAGTCAATTCATACGTAATATTTTTTTGGAAGTCCATAATCTCAACATGTAGTTTAAGAGAAGGGGTGACAAAATATTAGTTGGCTCTCCAGACCTTAAGAGCAATGACTTACAATTAGGTCAATAAATAAGTCACTACTTAAGAGGTAAAAATATTCAAGCATGAAAAGATTTACCGTAAAATGGGAGTATGCTCCCTGTTAATATGTTAGCATCAAATACGTTATTATAAGAGATGAGTTAGATAAAAAAAAAAGGGGAAGGAATTACAATTACTTAGTATTAGGTACCAAACATGCGTACCCTAGGATAACTTCTATAATCTCCGGGTACTAGGGAAAAAGGGAGAGAGAAGAAAAGAATTTAGGGGATAGGGCAGTCAATTACAAGTCCCAGGCCTGTACGGAAGGACTCTAAAAGATCTTTATTGACTGGTCTAGTGAGGAGGTCGGCGACAAGATTGACGCCAGACAGGAATTGTAATTCGAACAGGTGCCTGTCTATAAGGCTCCGTAGGAACCAGATCTACCGCGCTAATGTCGGAAGCTTGTACTAGCGGAGAGACTGTGAATGAGATCGATTCCGGCCTTACTATCAGAGGAGAGCGTTGAGGATATAGTCGTGCAAGGTAGAAATTTAATTTCCTTGAGTATGCCTTGCACCCACACCAAGTCCCCTGCACATTCCGCCATGGCCAGGATGTCGGATTCGCAGGAGCTCAAGGCAGTAGTACGCTGTTTCATGGTCTTCCATACGACTATGGCATCCCCAAGGCCCGAAAAACCCCTACAATCCTTAGTGACGGACTAAGTTGCGTCTGAGAAGGCTTGGATTACGTTTTGGTTTCGGTAAGGATAGAAGAGTTTATAATGAAGAGTTCCCTTGAGGTAGTGTATAATGCGTTTCCCGTGTTTCCAATGAAGCTCAGTAGGTGATACATTGTACCGGGACAGATTAATTACTGCATGGCTGATGTCTGGCCGTGTACCGGACACAAGATACAATAGGGAACCTATAAGGGACTGATACTCAGATCTGTCAAACGTGGGTGAATCTTGACACTCGTCTATATTAGTGGACACAAGGGAGGGGGTAGGGACGGGTATACAATCTTCTATGTGGAATTCCTGGAGAATTTTGTTAATGTAGGGCACTTGAGAGACGTAAAGGCCGTCTTGTTTGCCTTCAATGAGTAGGCCTAAGTATAGGGTGTTCATGGTTTCTACGAGTGTTAGGTGGCGTCCTAAGTCTTTCATGGCAAGGTCACTAAGCTCGTCAGGAGTGCTGAACAGCGTATCGTCCACGTGAATTACCATTAAATTCACGTGATCTCCAACATGCTGTATAAAAAGGCACGGGTCCCATTGGCGCTGGCGAAAGTCACACATCTTCATCACCTGCGCATTTCTAAAAACCAGCGCCTTCTGGACTGGCGCAATCCGTACAGTGATTTGATGAGTTTGCAAACTTTGGGCCCCCCCCCCCATTGGGGCGCCCCTCAATAATGCAAATAAATTAATTTATCGATCTAGCCATGGAAGTAGGCTGTCCGTACGTCTGCTGTGCCCCGTAAGGTGGTGATAGCAAACATCAGTCGTAAGGTATTAGTTCGTATAACGGGGGATGAAGTCTCAGTATAGTCGATTTGAGGCCTGGCTGAATTACCACATGCAACGAGTCTGGCTTGGATGCCATTCTTGTCATATTTCTTAGCGAAGATCTACTTAGAGTTCATCACATGAGCTTGGAAGGGTTTGTCTACCACTTACCACACGCCAATATCTTCGAGGGATTTAAGTTCTGATTCCACAGGTTCGTTTCACTTAAGAGCATCTGGGTCTTGTTGACACTGGCTGTAAGTTGTAGTGAGAGGCTTGTGTAAATCCATGGAATGGCAATAGTGCCAGTCGGCCAGATAAGGTTTAAGAGAGGGGCCAGGGGAGGACTTGGCATCCCACTGGCAAATAGGGGACAAGTTACTTGTTGGATTAAAATAATAGGCCTTAGTGGCACAAATAAGAGAAGAGGCACGATTACGGGTCGAAAATTCGAGGGTGAGCCTGCGATTGGAAAGTGAGGGGGTAATCTTGGGTTGGAGAAATTGTCTGGAGGAGAGTTTGAATTGCAGTGTAAGTTTGAATTGGAGCAAACGTGCTTGCGAGGGGATCCAGTCCCCACCTCCCTTCACAAGGGAAGAAGGAGGAAATTCAAACGAAACGGGAGGAAGGGAATCAGACCCCCCTCTACGAAGTGTAAGGGGCGCGACACAATCGTGGGTAATCTCCTCGTGGGGACCGGTGTCTAGCTGTAATCCAGAGAAATCAGGACGGTCCCCCTTCTACCCGATGGTAGACCAGGCAATGGTGGCCGTCTTAATGATAGTACTCCAATAGCACTCCTATGATACCAACCCAATGCTGCAGCCAGCGCAGCAGCGACTCGTAGCAGGAAGATATCAAGATACCAACGTGGCACGATACTGACCCCCTTCTACATTGACGACTTTAATTCGAGGATGACAACAGTGACTACCTTTTCATCTCAACCCTTAGCTGGCCACGATGGCTGAACAATGGGAGTACAGACGATTCCCGCAAGACTTACTACCTGCAAAACTGTAGAAATCCAGGAATTATTACAAGGGAATAGAGACCCTAGTAGGAGAGGAAAATTATAGGACCTGGCGAGCGCAATTCCTATGATACGCAAAACAGAAAACGTGGGACCCACTTGTCCTCACCCAAGATCCCCCAGATCCGCAGGAAGCAACTCCTGCAGAAATTGATGCGTGGACTACACTGAACAATGCCTGCGTAGTTATGATGATGAGGACCATGAGCCCCGAGTTGTATGTGCAATTCCAGGCCATCCCCCACGCCAGGGATATCTGGAACCGACTCGCCACAGATTACACTCGCACAGGAAGGGACCATCAACTACATCGTTTGGGGGAATTGACTAATATTCAAATGACGCTTGAGGAAGACGTTACGTCATACATACAAAGAGCCAGATCCTTATATGAGGAAATAGACAAAGCGGATACCAACTACCAGAATTAGAAGCATGTAAATGGTTACTCAGAGGGATCAACAGACCTACCTTAGGTATGGCCCGTAAAGCCCTGTTAAAGAGCGGCCAACCCTTAACTTTCCTCCTTGTACAACACGAACTTGTGGACAGCCTCACCTATAACCAACACGAAGGTTTTCTAGTTCTGACCATGACGAGTAATGTTTTCCTCACTCGACCAAACCTAGCTGAAAATCATTTCAATTCGCAACAATTTCCTGGCCAAATTTACGTTAACTCCCGTTACCATCAACAACCAACTTTCCAAATGGTGAATGCCACTAATCAAGGACAGCTGCCCCAGGACTTGTCACTACTAGATCAACCTTCTACGATGCCTCCGAGACGACAGGGATGGACAACTAAATATTGTGTCTGTTGTTACTCCAATACCCACAACTTCCGGGAATGTGACGCCATAGACCCAGCCAACTTGCCAAGTGAACGAAGATGCCTCACGTGCTTCGGTTTTGGACACGCAAGTAGTGACCATAACAACGGGACAATCACCTCCAACCAACCCCTATATAGCGACCAAATTAGCGCCGCCCGAAATGGCCCCCAACGGCGAGCTCCAAATCGTCGCCGCATGGACTTACAACGTCAGAACCGGAACAGTAACAACCCCACAGATCGTGACACCTCCACCAACGATGTACAGCACGTCGCCTTTTTGTGTCATGCACATCAAGCCTTTTCCTTATCGACAAGCAAACTCCAAGACGATCACCAACTAAACCAGGTAAAACCTAGATATAGAGAATCTGTGTCAGCTCCCCCGGTAAGTGGGCATTTAACTTCCTTTCTTTTGGATACGGGTGCCACATTGTATCTTATACAGCCTTGTTACAAGCTTATAGACCGTACAAAACGTCCACGCATACAGATAGGCCTCACCTCCGAAGGTGCGTATGCTATTGGAGTATTAATTGGAGATTTAAAGGTGAATGGTTACGACCGTTGGGGCCGGAGCCTGTCTGAATGTGTTAACCTATATAATGCTGTAGAGGTGCCTAGTGCAACTCGTAATTTATTATCTGGTTCCAGGCTCATTAACGAAGGTGTACATTCAAACTTACGACCTCAAGGTGTTTACTTAAGGAGGCGTAGATACCCTAGGCCTTTACTGATGTTTGGGAAACATGATAACCATTTGTTTGAGATTAATTTATCTATTGATCAGTCATACGATTTATATGATCATACCGTTTTTCGTGAGATTGAGGATGCCTACCAACAAGGCAAACGTGATATTGTATTCGGTTACCCTGTACCCTCACGTGAAACACCCACTGAAGTACATCAAACCGCTTCCCTACTTTTTGACTTACCAGCATCCCCTAACGTTAGCCACCGTTCGATCTTTAACGAAACTCGTTCCTTCCACCCTTTACCTGAGCCTAACCTAACCCGGTGCCCAGTTCCCCTTCCTCCCAAACCACAACGGCCTCCGCGTAGCTCCCCCAAACTTCGCAACCCTTCTGTTCTGCCGTCTTCTAAGCCTATTTCGCTCCCCAAATCTTTTTCTCCCACTTCCGTAAAGGGCCCATCCTTAGGCTCATAATGCAGGTACTTGTACAGAGTGGGAGGGACACATTAAGTTGGGGGTGCAAAGGGAAGGGGCATGAGCCTCACTTCCCAACACACCCCCCTCACCCCCGACGTAATGTAGTCCGTATACACAGAATAGGCACAAGGAGGCTAGGTATCATAAAGAAAGTATAAGTGGTCAATACTTGCACCACAGGGCTTCTGAATAGTTCACACGACATAAGTGGGTAAAGGTAGGTTCGAGCATAATGCTATGTTGGCTAACTGTGTGTGATTTTTGCTCGTAAGTTCGTTTGACAGCTGTGCAAGTACTTAAGAAGTTCGTCGGGTGGTAGGGTTTGCTGTGCTAAAAGTAAACATTTGTCCGCACCGTAAGTAATACAGGCTCGGTGACGGCGACACGGGCGTTCCTGAGGAAGGTCAATTGATGGTGGGTCTGACAAGATCTTGCCATGTGGTGGTGGGCAATCTATAGTGGTAATTAATACAGTCACGTGGGTTATGTGCCCCCCTTGACTCAATAAGGGGTACTGGCTTGGAGCTCTTCCTTGGTGCTTGTGGACGAGTGTCAGTAGACTTGGGGATTTGCTGTTTCCTTCCAGTCCCCCCCCCCCTTTCTTCTTTTCCCTGTGCTCATGGGGATGGAGTTGTTCTGACCGGAGGGGCTTTCACTGAATAGGCTGACCACACATGTTTTATCTCGAAGTTCCCACACTTCGGGCTCGAGGCCATCTTGAAGAATAAAGTAGTTGGATCTAGACAGTTGAGGTAGATCCCGCTGCCCTGAAGAGGTAGAGACGGAGAGGCATGAAGCCCCATAGTGTCCGGACAATACGAGAGGGGGTGGTTCGCACACCTATTGGAGGGTGGAATCGGCAGAGACGATGTCCGACGTCACAGTTGTATAGGACTCGGAGTTACCACTCCATACAATGGTTGCCAACCTACCTCAAGCCACTGTAATAACAAAGAAATAATTCTAGTTTGAGCCCCACAACGTTATTCTGAATAAAACAGAATGTAATCAACCACAGAAGAAAGGAAGGATAAAATTAGGGCTCGTTAGCGCAATGGTTATTTGCGCCAACATTTTGCTAGTCTTTTCAGTACTGCTACAAACACATTGACTGAGATAAAAATAAAGGGGAACAATGGGATGACAAACTGAGCAGATGCAGCTAAAGATGTTCACCATAGACGTACACGCAACACTTCACCAGATGATAGCAGAATCCAATACATCCCTAATGTCACACCTAATTCCATAGAAGTAAGGATAATTCGTTTCATGTTAAAAGTTTTCTAATGGGCCTACGAACTTTGTAGCTACTTTTTAGGCCTATTATAGGCCTATTTTAGGACAATATACTTTATGAACCAGTACTTCCAGTACTTTATGAACCACCCTGTATAGCCTACTTTGAATCACGAAAACTTGGCGGCTTAAATAATAGGCGCTGTTTCCGTTAAACAGTTAGTTCCTGTCGTTCCCTCAGATTTCCATTATTGCACCCATCGAAGTTTGTAACATGGGACTCTTTCATTTTTAATTAATTACATAATTACATACGCTATTTTAACTAACCACTAACACGATTAAATTTTACTGAATAATCTAAATACAGCTATATGCTTCTTCTTCTTTGGTGCTATTCTTTCGCTACGAATGTACATATGGTTGGCCGTAGATATTTTAACGACTTTAATTTGGTAGTGCGTCTTTAACACTTAATTTAATTACTCGGTGAAACGGCTACAGAAATCCGAAGAGGTGGTTAAAAAATATTCTGATTCGGCTAAAAGTAAGATACCAAAATAGATATTAGTACGTCTGCTAAAAAGTTACATTTTTTATTATTTTTTTAGTTTTTGTCGAGTGTCAGCATTTCAAAAATCGTATTTTTTTACTGTAGGTCATAGGTATACATCTCACTATAACTGAACGAATTCAATTTGCTTACTGTATTTCGTTTTGCGCTCTTTGATGCTTTAAATAGAAATTTCTGTCACCAAATTCTTTTACAGAAACGGATTTCCACAATGATAGTTTTTATTATAAAAATTTTTTTTGATAGAGACAATCAATTTCAGTCAGCCTACGGCCATGCAACTACTAAGTACTCACCAAGATGGTGACGAACACTTTACTTCGCAATAAACAAATTGTTCCTCCACTTTCTTAGTTAGGATGACCCTTATTGCGCATGTGTCAATACGATATCACGTGGAGGAGATTGGATCCCTGCCCAAGGTAAGTTAAAAAGTGACAATTCATAGAAAAGTTAAAAGTATGCAGAAAGGAGAAAAGAACGAAGCGATTAGACGACGCGCTTTTTTTCCATATGAAATTTTGTCTTTGCTCTGAAACATTAACGCATCTTACGAATTTGCCGACTGGGAAAGAGGTGAAATACCGAGTCGTTTTTTGCCTCCCGTATAATAAATATTAATGCACGGTGGTGACGTCACGCTAATCCATCCCCAGACTAAAAGTTTAGTCGTTATACACGGTTAATCTGAAAACCCACACACATCACCGTGGGTTAATTTTGATAACCCACACTTTTTTGATAATCTAACACTTTTTCCGGGGTCTACACAACCCCTGCTCCACCACGTGACACATAATGACCGACTTGCAAAACTACCGTACACAACACAAATTCAATCAGCATACCCCATTGCAACCAGCATCAACAGGCACATTTGCAACCTGCGACATTTTTCGTACTAACACGAAAAGAAAAAAACCTCGCGTATTATGCTAGGCCCCCACCCATGGAGGAATGGCCCAATCCGGCAACTTTTCATTCTGACTGTACAAAAACTAGGCTACTGACACTTTGAAATACACCTAAATACACCTAAAAACCTACGACAGTCAAGCGAATAACGCTTTTTGTACTCTAATCCTTCTTTAAACTACTAAAGTAGAAAAAATACAGTTTTACCTTAAAACACAAAATCGGTAAGGGAACGTCTATCCCCTTCGCTCTGACTTCGTACACAGGAAGTTTCTACCGGAAGTTTCCGTTCAGAAATTCAGAAATTTACATAAGTCGCATGTAAAAATTCTTAAATTCATTATGATTCACAAATAAAATTTACAAACAAACATTAAAAAAATTAGCTTGAGATTTAGTTAGCTTGACATCACACCTTAGCATTAAAACACATACGTGAAGCAGACCTGGTAAACCTGAAATAATTGATCGTGCTAGAAACGGAACAGCCCAAATATCTCGGGAATCAGGAATATTTTTCCAAGAATATCGATTAATGTTTTTGTAATCAGGTCTCCAAGCTAGAACACAAAATTCCAAATGTGAACGATTTATAAAGCATAGTAAAGAGATTACAGTTGAAATAACTGAAGGACTTGAAGATAAAGTTAGCAGTAGACATTGCTCTTTTAGCAGCAACAGCCACTGCTGGTGAAAATTAAGTTTTCACCAAAGTCCTCGAATCCTTACATGGGATGGAAAGATTATTCAATAGATAACGACCACAGCTTCAACATTGTGGATAAGATGTAAATTTTTAGTATAAAGAATATGGAAATCAGAGTTAACAGGGAACTGAGCAGATGCAGCTAAAGATGTACACCGTAGCCTAGACGTACACGCAACACTTCACCAGATGGCAGTAGAATCCAATTCATCCCTAACGTCACACCTAATTCCATAGAAGTATAGGATAATTCGTGACATGTTAAAAGTTTTCTAATGGGCCTACGAACTTTGAAGCTACTTTAGGCTTATTATAGGCCTATTTTAGGCATATATTTTTCCAGTACTTTATGAACGACCCTGTATAGCCTACTTTGAATCATGAAAACTTGGCGGCTTAAATAAGGCCGTTTCTGTTAAACAGTTAGTTCCTTGTCGTTCCCTCAGATTTCCATCATTGCACCCATCGAAGTTTGTAACATGGGACTCTTTAATTTTTAATTACATATCGTTCTACGCTATTTTAACTAACCACTAACACGATTAAATTTTACTGAATAATCTAAATACAGCTAAGTGCTTCTTCTTCTTTGGTGCTATTCTTTCGCTATGAATGTACGTATGGTTGGCCGTAGATATTTTAACTACTTTAATTTGGTAGTGCGTCTTTAACAATTAATTTAATTACTCAGTGAAACGGCTACACAAATCCGAAGAGGTGCTTAAAAAAATTTTTGATTCGGCCAAAAGTAAGATACCAAAATAGATATTAATACGTCTGCTAAAAAGTTAGCAATAGAATAAATAAATGATAGCAAACCATCTTCAGGCAATCTTAATTGGGTCAAGATACGAACAAAGCATGTGTAACCAACGTCTAAGCAGTTGCGATTCCCAATGTCTAATTTTTCTGTACTTCAAAGCATGTGTTATAAAAATGAAAACTAAAATTCTCGTCCAAGTAGTCAGAAATGGTTGCATTCATTAATATTTCATAGACTTCACCTTCATCGTTCACCTTCATAGTTCACCTTTTTAAAACCCTTCAGAGGAAGTCCAATAGCACTAGGACAAAATATCAAAGAATACTATCATTTACAATTAGTTAGGAGGAATTTTAGTTTTCTTTTTTATCTTGCTTATGCCCCAACGAGAGCCATGCATTATTAATGGGTTAGGATACAGAAACGGAAGAAAAAATGAACAGATTCACAAACGTTGCCAACACAGCGAGATTCTATACGAGACAAGGTAGCCAATGTTGTCGTTGAACTATTTGTGTCATGAAGCGTTTTATTGTTGTCAGTGCCCCTAAATGATGCAAGAATTGTGTACAATAAAAGTGATTCTTGCACTGTTTTTAGGGTGATGTAAACAACTGAGACAAGTGGCAATTACCAACCGACCAAGTTATCACTGCATCTTACATTTTTCAGTGGGCAGACTTTACGTTCGCTACCCAGAATCTGAGTCTGGACCTTAAAAGGAAATAAGTGACCTGGTGTATCTAAGAAATGCTTGTTCTATAGTGCCAGAAAACTGGTTATAGAATCCGTAAAGGGCTTTACAATATGTATAATTCTTGGTACTTTTGAACACCAAGTCGTTTGGAGAGGAAACAGTTACAACGACATGCATACCAATTAATTAGGTTTGGAAAAGTACAAGTTTTTTTGTACGAACTTGCATCAATACTGGACATTATCCGTATTTACGATATGATTTTTGAAGGGGTGGGGGTGGTGAAACTGTACAATGTAACCAAGGGTCTCGCTTACTGGTTTTTGCACTTAGGGTTATTGAAAAGACTATATAGCATGTAACACGTCCTCAGCATCATATTAATTTGTACTTTAACTGGGCTTATCAACTAACTTACACATGCATTTTTTTCCGACAACATTTGCAGTCTTACATAGACCAAGTAAGCAATAAGAATTACGAAAGAGAAGTTATTACATTTTATTCAAAGATTTTGCAACATAAAATTTCCTACAATGATTTTGTACCAAAGCACTACCAATGTCAGGTTTCAGAAAAAAGCTGTCATACAGTTGGTAGTTATTACAGTGTGTCAAAAACGCCGGTGCTTAACTGTATAATATTAACCGTCCTACCCATACACACAGGAAGTTCATGCTCTCCCTGGGGTGGAGCAGTGGCGAATTTAAGGAAATAGCCTGGGGGGGGGGGGCAAAGCCCTACAAGGCCCCCTGCCTTCCCGAAATTCTTGAGGACCTTTTTTTTAGCTAGCTGAAACCCAACAACGTTCTTTGTTTTCTTTCACTGATGCTTGGGGAATGACGGCCCCTTTCACGATGAACGCCCATGAAGGCCCTTTTATGTTGAAGGGGAGGGGGGGGGGGGGGGCGCCGGGGCGCCCCCCCCCCCCCCCCCCCCCTAAATCCGCCCCTGGGGTGGACGGTCTTCCAAGTGTAGAGTGCATATGTGTGAGGTTTGAGAGTGAAGCCCTGAAGCTTCGAGAAATGGTAAGTCTTTACGTCAAAACAGAGCTTAAAATATTTTTGTTCTTTAATGTATTATTATTCTATCTTAGGTCTATACAGCAACGAATTTTCCATACTGTGCTAAAAACAAAGAAATAGGGAATTCGGAAAGAAAACTGCTCACTAGCTGTCAGCAATGTTGCCAATTAGCCTTTTCTAAACGGAAGTTGCAAAGGCAAAATGTGGACCACCATTTGACTGCATGATTTTGGGATCAAGCTTGCAGCGTATTTTTTAAAAAAAAATTGGACCCCCCTACATCGTGAATTTGGGGCACCTTCCTCTTGAGCACGGGTGCCTTGTACGTTGGCACCACTCGTAATTGCGGCACTGATGTAAAATGCGTCTGCTGCGTCTTGGGTTGGAATCCCTTGAACTTATACGGTTGCATGCAGGCCTTTGTCTCACCTTTTCTATTATGCGGGGGTTTGTGGCAGTGGCGTAACTACAATGAGGCAGAGGAGGCCGCCGCCTCCGGGCCCACCGACTTTGGGGGCCCCCTCACTGGCTCCAATTTAAAATTGTTTTGTAACCGCAAAATATCAGAAGTTATTGCTATAGTTTCGTGAAAAAAGTTAGTTGTCTTGCGCTGCAAAAACTTAAGTTTTATTTTTTATGAAGAAGGGTGGGGGGTGGAGAGGAAGAGTGCGGGTACCACTTGGCTTTCACCGCATGTGGCAAAAAATGCAATTTTTGTTTTGAAGGCCTCCACTGGGCTCTCGCTTTATGAGGCAAAAAAATGCAATTTTTTGTGTGAAGGGCCTGAACTGGGATCTCGCCTTGTGGATAAAATTGTATTTTTTTAAGGTGGGGGGGGGGGGGGGGGGGTGGGGATGGCTTCCACTGGACTCTTGCCTTGTGTGGCAAAATTACGATTTATTTTTTTAATGAACGGGGCCCTCCACTGGGCTCTCCCCGTGTGGCAATAAGTACATTTTTTTATGAAGTGGGGCCCTTCACTGCACTGCCGCCTCCGGGCCCAAATTTTGAAGTTACGCCACTGGTTTGTGGATGTAGACCCGGGTGTGTTTTTCATGATTAGGACCAATAGTATCACCTGTGGACACCATCTGAAACTCACTGTTGGTGAAGTTCATAGGAATTGTACAAAGGTTTTTTTTCTAATCGAGTGGTGATTCCATGCAATGGCCTGACATCCGAGTTGGTTGGGTCGGCGAGTCTTGACATATTTAGGAGAGGCATCCGTAAGGTGGATCTTTCAAAATTTTTGTCGTGTTTTTAGCATTCTGATGAGCCTGTTTATACTTGATACATGTTTTTGAGCTTTTTTTTTGTCTGTATTTATGTGTAAGTTTAGGAACGGTGTTAGTGGGCTGATCATCTCACCCCAACCGGTCTCCTTTTACCTTTTGTGTGGTAATAAAAAATGTTTATTATTATTATTTTTAAATGTTTGGTAACCCAGTAAGGGGGTTACCAGAATGAAAGCACCAAGAAAGGGGTCATTGAAACGGCAAACATGTCTGGGTCATATCTCTGTTTTGACTCCGTTTTCAGCCCTGCCGTTCTGGTAATCACGTTACCAAGTTAGCTAGCAATCTTTCTACATCTATGACACTGTCTCTACGTATGATTATTTTTAAAGCAACAGATTTTGTCCATTTAAACACTGCACAAATATAATTTTAAATTTTAAGTTCTTACGTCAGGAGTTGCTAAGTCTTCATCCTGAAAAGTTTGCTTTGTAAACGAATTTACAAATTTGTTCAGATGTTCAAAATGTTTCGTCATTTCAGTAGCTAGCACCATGTCAATAATGCTTTGCCGTAAAGAATGATAGTCATCTTTCTCTAAGTTGCGAAAAATGTTGACTCGGTCATCGGAATGGGTCAGCTTGAAAGCCATAGCAGAGTGATGATTCTCCAGTACGCACCTGCAATGAACACCAAAACAATAACCATTAACTCTTACCACTTTACTGTGAGTTGTAAGAACAAACAGGCCAGTCCAACTCTCCCCTATGAAAATGTTCTCTAAAGAGTTTTTTTTTGCTCTACAGAGTTCTATAGCATTCTACAGAGCCCTGTGGAATTCTATTGAACATGTGTTCTACAAAGATTCTACAGAAAGAATGCTAGAGTTTCTAAAGAAGGTCTGTAAAGTTTCTGAATAGATTCTGCCCTTTTTTTTAACGGAGTGCTAGACACCAAAAGTAGTTTTTAGTATCCTAAAATGCTCAATTTCCGTATTGTTATGGACACCTTCCCCTGGCGACACATAGACATGATTCTGGGACTTCCGCCTATGCACAGAACAACAATCACTCACTCATTGTAACGATCAATAATTGCAGTAATCATGAAAAAATCTTGTACTCGCAATGACTGTTACGTTATTAACGATCGATCAATGTTGCAACCACCAGCTGGCTGACATTGTCTTAAAAAGCAAGCAAGTATTAAGAGAACTAGCTTGCATTTCGTATCGAGCAAAAATCAATGATTCTAATAAATATGTTGTATATATGTTAACAATGATACCCGGCATTTCCCTTCACTTGTCCCTCACGTTTGGCGATGCCATCGGGACCATCGTGTCCCTGGTAGGTATAACCTTGGTGGTAAGGCATTCGTGACCCGAACCTAATTCCATCAACCTTTCCTTTAAAGCCGAGCCATTGTCTTCATTTAAACTTTTAAACTTTTGTAATTCATAATTTTTAGTTTCTTTGTTTGCCAAACATATTAACCTGATAATTTAGCTTTACATTGTCCTCAATTAATGTCTCCCTGGAGGTTTTTAAGTTTCTTGCAGACGCCTGCTTGCATTACCCACTGCGCATGCGCAGTCCTCTCTATATAAGCGAGAACGTGGTTGGACTCTGCATTCATTTTCCTCCAGAGGTTTCGTCCCGTCACCTCGTCTCCCACCTGGATCTTGGATTTTTGTGTCCCTCATCTCCGATGATGGATGTCGCCCTATCCGACACTGCTCTCGCCTCGGATGCTGCTCTCTCTCCTCCGGCCATCCCTCCCTTCCGCGACGACCGCTGCGCGCCCGGCTCAGTACGGGACGTGCATGTCGGCAACGACGACAACGACTCCCCGCTACAAGACGGTCAACGCACGCCGCTTCTTCCCGCCCTGTCAGTCCTGGCAGAAGACGTGCGACATGCCAAGGCGCTGCTCCGGAATGCCAAGCAGAAGCTCCAGGAAGCCTCTTCTCATGCCGGCCTGTCAGCCAACAGCTCGCTACTCGATTTATCATCAAAATCGTCTCGCAGGGAACATAGCATCACGTGCAGCGAAGCCCACAACCTCGTCGACTCGGTCTTCCGCCGCTTTGCCGACAAGACGCCGATGCCGCCACCGTTGTGCACCTCGTCTGTACGACAGGCTAACACCCAAGACCGGGTCGCATCCACTACGAGCCATGAAAGCCGTAAACACATGTCGCACAACTCCGATCCGCCGGCTAAGAAGCGCAAGCACTCATCAGTGTCGCGACACCCTACTGAAACAGTGTTGCGACACTCTCATACGCCTCCACCGCCCGCAAAGCATATCCACTTCCCAGATGACAACAACGACGACCCGACCATACCTCTAGCATCTCTTCTCAAGACAGTCGAAGACACTGTCCCGGATTGCTTCCTGTATAAGCCTTCCGAGTCTGCTGATGCTCCAGTAATAAACAGAGGTCTTAAAACCGGCTTTGGTTTTGCCCTCTGCGACAAGGACGCAAAACCCTGTAGTCTGCTGGGCCAATCGACGACTGTCCTCACCTGCCTGTTTCGCAAGGGCGGCTCTCTCCTGGGCAAAGGCGACCCCTTACTGCTCGACACTGAACCACCAGCACCACGGCCTGGCCGCGAATCAAGCTTCTTTCGGCCATACGGCGACGGCGCAACTAACCCCAAGAATTTTGATACATGCCGGGAATGTGAATTCCTTTGCAGCGAAGTCAAGCTGGATTTTGGATCATCCCTAACCATCCCTAAAAGAATTGAAGTGCCTTCCTTTGTCCTGTACGACAACGACAAGTGAATTCTGGCCTACCTTGAATGAGTTCGTTTGCCTTTAACTAACAGGGTTTATTACTTGTTTCAGCATTTATCTGGTGTTTAGCAGTGTTCATTGGTGAGTATTAGCTTCAACATAAAAAACCTGACTTGGTAGCTGCAAGTCAATTAGGTATCTAGGAGCTCATTGGGTTGTGCCGGTCATACGACCTTATGTCCACCTTGACCCCCTGAGGTTGCTGTTACAAGCAACTGGTGGCGCAGCTCACTGAGAACGAGGACCTGGAGGAGTGGTATACAGGCAACCTCAGGACTTAGTTTTAAGATAGTTCTAAGTTGACTCTTGTAGCTCCAACCTTCCTTAGGGCTCCCCTGGTTTGCTGGGTTTTCCGTCGCTCTCCCCAGTTAGTCGTCAGCGACGGAATTAAAACTAAGTCCTGAGGTTGCCTGTATAGTATACAGTATAGTATAGTATACTATAGTACTACAGTATAGTATACTATAGTATAGTATACTATACAGTATAGTTACAGGCCGTAGCTACCGGTGGGGGGCAGGATGGGCAATGGGGGGCAGGATGGCAATTGCCCCCCAAAAAAATTTTCGAGGGGGCGTAAAAATGATACTTGGAATAACGTAAAAAGTATGAACTTTCCTTTCCTTCTCCAAAAATGCTTCTTTTTTTAGTGGCATGGTCATTTTTATTGATACCAGACAACGGTGGCGGCAGAAACCACAAGCTATTCCTTTTGTTGAATAAATTTTCGGATTAATTTAAACTGCAAAAATGGCAAACCAAGGCCGCTACGACTAAACGACGAGAGACGGTAGATACAGCTGTGCAGCGAAGCCCAACCTAGTAGAGCCACTGAGAGTGGAGCCTCAAGCATCGTTGTAGGGACTTACATACTACTACAGAGCATGGTTGTATTGACCTGAAATCCTGCTTTGGTTTTAACTACCATCCCTGATGAAAGCAGCGGTGAGATGTTTTCTTTATTGGCAGAAAGCATTACAAAATAACGCTGCAAAAACTACACGATTTTTATACGGAAAACGACGATTTGTGATTACTTGCTTATAAGCCAGGAAACTTAACAATTGTACCGAATTTGAAGTCATTTTGCAGGTATAAGACCGATCTTGGAGTAGTCGTTGATTGCACGGGTCCCCCCCCCCCCCCCCCCTTTCCACTTCCAAGACTCCACACCGCGACATTGAATTAATAAGGTTCAAATCTAATTGGAAATTGGCCACAAGTGGCGAACTGAAATACTCCTTAGGCTCGGAAGAATTATGTTTTAACTTGCAGCTTGGTTAAAAGTGATGGTCAGCCTACATTTTTTTTCAGCAGCCGCCTGCTAAGCAAATTTAGTATAATTTTTTTTTCTAATTTACGAAAGACTAAACATAAAAATAACCCAGCAAAATAGTACTTCGTTTCAGACCCTTGTCGATGCCTGTATTTTAGAGTTAAAATTTAAAAACCAACAAAGAAACTGATTCTTCCAATGACGCATTTTCAAGAGGAACAATTCACAAACTACTTTAATCCTATGCTGCATCACGCATACCTGATCGGCTTTAGGCCTACTTAAAGAAATAATTTACACAACGTTGATGGGGCAATACCGGAAAACGTTAACAAACTTTAGTACTTTTCACCACACAACAATAAAATAAGAGAAAATGAATGTGCATTTTCCCTGTACGCAATGAGCAAAATTTGAGTAAACAACAAAAATAATAAAACAAACAAATTCTAGCCTAATTTCTCCGTGGTTTAATGGGCATTACAATTAGTGTCAATACGATTGTAAATAGTCTTGCCATAGACAAGAAATCAGAATTGCTCTTGTTACTACTCACATTATCTAGACACACGCTAGTGTGTCGCTGCCAAGTAGATGATTTATTGTTGTTGGAGCTTAATTGTTAGAGCGTAATTGTTAGAGTGTAATTATTATCAGATGGCGGCTCACTAGCACACTGCGTCTGTTAACTGTAAAGAGTTTATGCATGATTTCAGCATACTGGTGTAAATTCCCCATACGGTAGAAATCTTTGGAAGTCGTTGGAATCAGGTGTTTTGGGTCCAGTAACGAAGAATGTCACAACATTAAAGTTTGGGAAGGTGTTCTTTGTAGAAAAAACGTGCCCTCAATAATGTTGATTTGTGTTACTGGCTAACTAGCTACTACTAGCTAAGATCGGGTCTCCCATGTTAATTCTTATAGGGTATAAAAACACGTCTAGAGCTCGTTAGGAAAAGTTTGCGTATCTAAATTTTGGCACACAGGTAAAGAGTAGTACGGGGGAGTGACTTTTTATAAAAAGGGAGTTACATCTAGAAGCACATGGCTTTGAAGTAGAGCGTAAATGCGAAATTATTGTTGTAACCATTGTTTGTATTGTTATCCAACAGTCTATTATAACATGCTTAAGTGTAATACGCGCCACCGTTTCAGTACTTATGTGCCGCAACAAATTCACTCAAGTATTAACAAAATAACTATTCTTGCAATTATTTAACTGTTCGCTTCGGCAGGGCCCTATATAATAAACCCAATCAATCAATTAACGACATCGTAAATAAACTAACCTTGGTTGCTGGTTGAATACCGTTCAGTGAGTTTTTATATTACGTGATATTTGAAAAGTGAAATATTATGTAATCAGTGAATTTTATAGTATAGTATAGTTGCTTGAATACCCCATGGTAGCTTAACTACAGAAGTTGCAACAAAAAAGATACTGTGAATCTATCATTGCCAGGAAAATTTGATACACAATCCAGATCGTGAGCACAGGGTCCATTCAAGTAGGAAAAAGTAAATTTTTTCAATTAAGTATGTTTTAGTAATGTGCGGAGTTTGATGGTTACGGTAGACATGTGCTATAGTGTGATGGCACTAAGTAGACGATCGGCCACGTTGATGAGCTTAATTGTGATTGAGTGGGCAATTCCAGCTTCATTGCGTGATTAAAATTAACCTCGGGATGAGAAACTGAAGGGGAATGCGCTGATTGAGTGAGCAAAGCTAACGAAAATCAGCGTTTGTGAGCCAGTGCGCTCAAAAATGGGTTTGAACAAACTTAAGCATGTGAAAATGGGCATACAATAAACCAAAACGTATCAATTTGGCTGATGTAACGGCTAATTGGGCAATGGCAAATGTGAAAATTATGAATGACAAAATGTATACACATAAAGTAACTCCAGACAAAAAGAGTAGAGGTAACAATTAGACCGTGGGATTCTTTATATTCACAGGCCTATGCAAGTTGTGATATCCACCCAAAACCAAAACTGGTATAAGAGAAGCCACCAAGTTCCAAAACATCGTCCTTAGAAAGTAGTGATATCATTTAACCAGGGAAAGGCCGCCAAATTTAATCCTATTAGCCAAGGTAATCGAATAATTACCGAAGCGAATAATACTTTGGAAATTAAATAAAACTTGAGATTGCTACTAGCGGTAGCAATCTTCTAGTTTTCATTTAACTTTGGAACTAATAGGATGTGCGACTAACTTGGCTAATAGGATTAACCTTGGCAGCCTTTCCCAGGTTCAATGATATCACTACTTTCTAAGGACGACGTTTTTGGAAACTTGGTGGTTTCTCTTATACCAGTTTTGGCTTTGGGTGGATTCTGTTGTTGGTAGGAAGCAAGTATTTTTCATATATCTCTTTACATGTTGATGGCCTTTAGGTCACAACTCGGAATGGTTGAACCAGTTCTAAGCCATGATGGAGGTGAAGCCAGGGTCCACCCCAGTAGTGCATTGATTCGACTGTCCGGCCTAGCTAATACGCTGGAAGTCCTGGGTTCGCGTCCGCAGTCGTACCATTTTTTTCCCTTTCTTTTCCAGACAAAGAAAGCTCACGAGACCCGATTTGATGCTGACTGTGTGCTTCGTAAACTATCTGGCAAACCTTTCTGATTTTTTTTTCAAAAATAAGTCCGAAACAATTGTGAAAAGGCAGATGGATGAGCCCTTCCTTTCGTCTTCAGTTTCCTACCACCTACAATCTACTATATTAGCTAAACAGAAATAAAGTAGGACCTGTAATATCACCGCACATGTTCCATCTCTGGTTCTGGGTCGCGACCCCATGCTGCCAAATATGGAACGACTGGTCCTAACTATTTTGGGGGATTACACACGTTGAAAATATGCTGTATCGGTTTTATAGAAAGATGAGGGCCATACCTAGCTGCCTGTG
>JAHWFP010083691.1:34547-50374 GCA_023313725.1 Lithobius niger
CAACTGTCTTTTAAAAAATAATTATTTTTTATCGTTTTCGTTTTAGTATAAGAGTTTTGGAATGGGACTTATTTTTCGTTGTAATGGGAGGGGGGAGGCGTAAAACTGGGAGGGGCGTAAATTGCTGGTTTGCCCTCCCAGAAAAAATTTCCAGCTACGGCCCTGTTCTGACCCCCATATGCAGTAAGAGTCACTTCAGTTTTTTTTAGTGGAGGTTTATTCTTGAATCTGTTGTATTCCGTCAGAGGTAACACATCAATTCCAGCCCAACAGTCTAACTTGCAATTGATGTCGATCTCGCCACAGTCAATATTTTCATACCAAAATGCTGAAATCGAATGTATCTCTTCTGTTGTAGCAATGTATCCCACAAAAAGACCTTCATCAGATGACGACTCAGTTGCGATGATGGTATGTCTTCATCTGGTGTTCTGCATTTTGAAGCAAGTGGTTTGTTTTTCGGCATTTGTTGCATATTTTCCCGAAAGCTGGGCACTGCCTTCTTTCATGATTACTGCCACACTTATTACAGGAAATCACAGCTTTCTCCAGTACGATTTTTGTGAACAAAGTCCACTGGTTTGGAATCAAATACAAGTTGGTCCCTCATTAGCCTTGTTTACTAGCCTCTGACCATTTCCAATAATTTCACTTGCGAAACATCACCTTTCTCAAGTATTCGATCTTTTAAATGTTCATCTTTTTGGACCATAATAACATGATCTCTTATGATCTTGTCTTTCTGATCACCGAATTCATCTTTTTCTGCCGCAATCTTCAATCGTGTTACAAAATGATCACTACTTTCGGCTGTGTATGGTTCAATATGATACACTTTCATTCGATCATATATGGTTGTTTTCCGCTGGTTAACATATGCTTCAAACTTGGACACCGCGTGGCTGAGAGAGGCTTTGCGTTCTGGCGCTTCATATTCGAATGTGTCCATAATGTCCTTACCTTCATCCCCGATTAAACGTCTCAAGATTCCTATTTTGACTTTATCAGATTTTTCATCAGCTTCTGTAGCCTCCAAATAATCATCATAACCAAGTTTACATTTTCGCTAGTGTTGTAGTATGTTTAAACAATGAAACAATAACGGTTAGACACGTACATCACTTACAGATAACATCACGAAATACGAGCACAATAAAAAATAAAATGCAAACAACGTTGACAGCAGTTTCCCTTTTTTCCCTTTTTCTAAAAAGTAATTGGCATGTAAGTCAGAAACGATACCGTATTATAAAAGTCGCTTAGATGTCAGGAAAATATAAATGAACTAAAATTTGAGTTGTTGGCCTGATAAGTAAGCTGTTAGACTCTTTCCAAGGTTATTATTTTATTAAGTTGTAAGGTAATTTTTATAAGTTGTAAGTAATGTGATTTCATAGAAAGTGTTCAGGATTTTGTAGCAGTTTACAATACTTTTAAATATTTTAAAATATTCATGCCAAATATTTATCAATATTATGACTACTGAACGTTTTAATACTGTAAAATTTATTATGCAAATTAAAGTATAAAAATTTCGTTAATATTAAATAATTAGTATCCCCCCCCCCCCCAAATCTTATTTTGCTTCCGGTTAACTGGAGAGGGCCTTTCAATAAGAGATGATTTGCCAAGAAAATAAGATTATTTTTAGCCTTATTCTCAAACGTTGGGTCTGTTTGTACAAATTATCCATGCAATATTTACTGTTTTCCTTTATTTTTTCTCCATCTTCCTGGTTTTCGTAATTCTTTCGCAACTAAAGCCATCTGACACAACACTTCCATACACAACACTGAGAGAATATGAATTATCATGTATACTTTCTTGTCACTGCGTTAGTCCCATGACTATCACTGCAGATTAGGAAACAGTAGCCTAGAATGATGATCAACGCTTAAGGAGAAAGTAGGAAGAAATAAATTGTGAAAAATAAAACAATGGCAAATTAGGAAAATAGGCCTGGAAATAAAGGCAGAATGAAAATAAAATAGTAAGAAAAAATTCCAGGGAAACAAACAGGGAAGGAAATAAAACATGCAGAAATGAAACCCGAGGGAATAAAAGCTGCATCGGGCACGTTACTTTGTCGGTATCCTCCCGTCAGATTGCTAACCTGGGTGGCAGCAGACTCCAGCAGACTCCAGCAGACGCGGCATAAAAATAAACTGATGAACTAAAACTCGATGATATTCGTCTTTTATGTGACAGCGCACGAAAAATTATGGTTGTAAATAATTATTTTACTTCGATGTAGACAGGCTCTAGGTACAATAATCCGTTGTAACATTTTTAAAACCTAGTTTAAATTTTTTGTTTTAGCTGTGTTTCGTCATGTTTTGGGGTCCCTGCTAGGCTTCACAATGCTGAAAGAAGTCCAGATTTTCTGAAGGCGTTTGAAAAGGCGGTTTGGCTCGGAAAAAGATGTAATTTTTTTTCAAGACGAACTACGACTTACTGTGATTTTAAAACTGTTGTCACATTTTTAAAACAAGGCCCCGTATAATGCATAAGCTAATTATTTAACTATTCTTCCATGCTATCGAATGGGGAACGGTCAGGCCGTCTCCAAGTTAGCTCTGTAGGTGGCACCACGAGGCAAGAGATGCGTTGCGCCGCCAGTATGCTAGTTGACTTAGAATGTTTCTTCTGTCCACTCAGTAAGAACTGCAAGCTTCAATTAAAACCAACTCCATGCTCCATCACAAAAATTTGTAGGACCGTGGACGTACTTCACCCACGTATTTCCTGTAAATAGTGTTTTATTTTATTTCCTTGCATTGAGGCATAAAGCCTAAACTAGTTTAGTGTATATAAATTGGATAAAGGGTGTTGCTAGTGTCAGCCCTTATGTATATTTCTGCTGCTGCTTGTGTATTTTATGTACTGTACATAGAAACATAACTCACCATTTTCACTTCAGCTTTATAGGCCTAATTTTTCGCACTAACGATGTCATACGAAATTTGCATTTTAATCAACTTAAAAACATTATAGCTGTGTATATTTTCACTTAAGCTTTTATTTAAGCACTCGGTAGTCGGTAATGTTAAATTTACTTTGACTAGATTGGCTATTCCGTGTTTATTAACGCCGGATGTAATTGCTAGTGTCTCTTGTAACCCAACAATGGCTGGTCATTCCTTCTATTAAACAGCGCTATTATTATATTACCTCCTCCTGGCGGCAATGTGGCTTTCCTACTATTAAATCTGAATTCACCGGATACTTTGAGCAAAATCACATAGCAATGAAACCCAAGGCTTTCCCCAAGTTAAATACTTGTATTATCTGTTTAAAGTCTCCGTTTACCTCCCCCGTCGCCAATTTCGGTCCCAAACTCTACCATTTACTTTCAGTTCCTGTTATACAGGATGCAACCCCCTAGCTATCCTGCCCGTCCGCACTTTTCCTCCTCCTTTCGGTATTGAGGGTTTGCTGTGACGTTCCCTTTCCCCTCCTCTTCTCCCTCGAGTGACAGTTTCCATAGCAACATAGCTCCGCCCACGACTTATTGTTGTCCAGGCCTTCAGCCAACCCGTGTGGCCTACATTTCCCGTGCGTCAGCGCCCATACTTTATTCCCGGTTCATACATGCGTTTTTTTAATGCGCGTTGACACTGTGTTGACGTTAGCAATCAATGCACACATGACCGTGAACCGCCAGTACGCATTTGGTCACAACCCATTTTGTTAACCCCGTGTACAAAAAGTTATATTTTGAAACCAATGAGACGATATTGCCTTTCTCGCCTACCTCGTGTACAAAAAATATATTTTCAAACCAATGTGACGATATTTGGTACATTCATTGGCTGATTTAGGACGTACCAGGGGAATATATTATACATCCTTTGCAGATTAACTAAAAAAGTCAGATAAGTTCTTTAATTACTTCCCAATGAGTTTTCAATTATTTCTGCAGCAACATTTCATATTTCAGGGCAGTTCTTTACTCCCCGAATAAACAATTCCATGTCTATTTCTTCAAAATTGGACGCCATTTTTGGTAACGCTTTTATGATAAACGAAGGATGTGTGCACCGCTCTACAGTCACACAAGGTACTGAGAGATGTAGGTGCGTTTTTTTAACGCTGTTACCGCTGCAAAACGAATGCACGAGCGAGGTGCCGTACCGCAATGTCGACGCAGGTATGTGTGCAGTACCCAACAGATGTCACGTAAACCAAACTGCAAATGCAGTAACGCAACATCAACGCTTGTTAAAAAAAACTCATGTCTGCACCAAGCTTTATACTTTTGCCGGCTCACATATATATAAACTCGAGCCGTACAATAGCATACTCTCATCCAAAAAGCCACAGGATACTATAGCCATTTGGAGTCTGAGATGTCTGACCAACTTTAGTAAGGGAATTGAACTTATTTTAGGCCTCTCATTACAAAATTTTAAATGTTAGATTTTAAATTTAACTTTGTGGCAGGATTAGTTGGGAGTTTTTAGCTTCGGCACTTTGGTTCTTTTTCCTCCCACCTAACGTAAGGGTTCCACACGTCCCTTCCTGAAAACTTAGCTTTTGTTTCTAAACTTGAATTTCAAGGCATTTACTTCAAAACGTGTAAAAGGTTTTCTTAAACTTAAAACAGTTTATTGGGTTAACACTCAGATGGATTTCTCAGACGATTTTCTTAAACTAAAGATACACTTAGATGTTAACACTTAGAAGGATTTCTAAGACATGGGATGTGATTTTGATAGTGCGAAATTTTCGTTTTTAACTGTTGGTGAGGAGCCACAGTTAGGCCTATGGTCTACATTTTATTCTAGACCGTTTCTGAGAGTTGGATACTCTGTTCTGGGTTTTTTTTGTAAACCCAATCTGATGTTTTATTCAAACGTGCCAAGTTAAACATTTTTGCAACTAAACCAAGTTTAATGTGAACTCTAAGTTATTTGTATATAACTACCCATTTTGAATTTAAACTATTTTATTCGTAACAAGTCTTATGTAATAAACTTCAGTGCAGGCGCGGATTCAGAGGGGGGGGGGGCGATGGAAGCAATCGCCCCTCCTAAAACCTTAAATAAACTGATTTAACCCTCACCAGCTGATGATGCTATTTTTAAAAATCGTAATTTCACTGACCTTACAATACAATTTGATACAGCATAATTGCTATACTAAGAAATTTGTAAAGAATTAACTTAATTCTTATTTAATAAGAATTCTGTTAATCTTTTACCATCTTGTGTTCAAAATACTTCCGAATTTTACGACACAATAGAGGAAAAGCAGAAAATAAGAGCAGAAAAGCTCGAAGAAAAATCCACCCAAGGGCTTCCCTGAGCAGTACCCAAATCATAAACAAAGTAGGCCTATAATTGTTACGCATAGAATTCTTTTGTGAACAGAGATTGGTGGTTTAAAGAAAAGGCCTACTTTGTTTACGCGTCAAGTGAAAAAAGGAGTTTTGCAAAAGTCTTCAAATGCTCCAATATCATTTAAACCCCCATCACCTTCAAGAGCCAACTCCTCCACCCCGCCCCACCCCCTAAAATCTGTTGCTGGAAATGCTCTTGACAAATAGTTATCTCAATCCGTAGCTATACTGGAATCGCCCCTTCTAAAATTTCATCCTGGATCCGCTACTGCTTCAGGTTGTATTTTATCATGTGAATACTAAGAGTGATTTTTAATAATAATCAAACCAAAAACCACTTCGTTTGACAGTCTTGCTTTACTTTCCCAATTTTCCAGTTTAGGTTAGATTAGGTTAGTTATTATTGTGCTTTCCATTCTGGTGGCAGTGAAACTACTATTAGTTAAACTTTAATTATACTGCTAACTCTAAGACTCGCAACTAAGCATTAGTACAGCGATGCTTGATCTAAAAGTCACGTAAAACAACCATCAAGTTAGACCCGAAAGTATATTGAAGTAGGACCACTATGACCATCACTAGCAGCGTCTACCCGTGCACCACAGGGGCATAGCCGCCGCTACAAATCGAAAATCGAAATTATAAATCGAAATCAAAACCGTAAAACGAAATTCCTTCAGAAAATCGTTTTGCATACAGAAAACAAAAATTCTCAAACCGAATCTCACTCGTGCTCCTGTGAAATTTATAATCTGTGCGTTTTAGCGCTCAACTCCTTTCCAACAAATTTCCCTCGACCTTCGGTCTCGGGAAATTACATCTGGAAAGGAGTTTCGTGCTAAAACCCACAAATTATTGCTTTCACAGGAGGACTTGGGGTATTATAGCTGACTAGAATTACCCAGGGTAAATTTCCACCGGTCTAGCTGGTTCCCAAGAAATTACGTGTCCACGACATTTTGTATCCTGGGCATCCCAGGACAGCACTGCCTAAATGAACAGATAGCTTGCAGAGCTTGGTTAAATTTGTGCCGGTTTAGCTGGCTCCCACGAAATTACGCAGTGACTTTTGTATCCTGGGGCTTCCCAGGACAGCATATCTGAATAATAAAAATTACTTACTTATTGAAAGCGTAAATTCAATATTTTTATAACCTTAGATCACATACGGAGAAGATGTGACACTTAATTTATACTAATTAACACTTAATTAACACTAACACAATTAATTACTAATTTACATTACCACTTAATTTATACTAATTTGACTCCTTTTGCACCGCCAGTGCTGTTTGTAGAAAAGTATAGAAAAGCCGTTTTGTTAGGTGAGATCAGTTGCGTTGCCCGAATTTGACCACGCAAGGATGATAGTTTCACTGTGAAATAGCTTTCACTGCAATAGGCGCCAGAGAGCATCTGCTTTTACTCTATGTAGCCTTTGCATCCCAGCACTTCTCAGGACAGCCTGGACTTCTCAGGAAATTAACTAGTTTTCCATTAATTTGACTGTCACACCGTCAGTGCTGTTTGCAGAAAAGCGTAGAACAGCATAAAAGAGCCGTTTTGTTAGGTGAGATCAGTTTCCTTGGCCGAATTTTCACAGGCAAGGTCGATATTTTCACTGGGGAACAATTTGTAACACAATAAGTTCAAGAGAGCAGTCGCTTTTACTCAATCCTTGTATTCCAGGACATTAACGTCTGAATCAACTCATTTTCTCTTAACTTGAGTCGTATTACATCGCCAGTGCTGCTTGTAGAGGAGCATACAAACGCATTTTTGTCAGTTTCCTTGCCCGAATTTCACCAGGTATGAGGATAGTTTTCCTGGGGAAGATTTTTTCTTTTTTTCTTCTTTGAGCAAAAATATAAAAAAACATAAATTTAATAACCTTAGATGAAACACGAAGGCGATGCATATCATTAACACTTAAATGTCATACCTGCCTAATGTTAGCTATACCTTAAGTATATCCTGCCTAGTGTTAGTACCTACTACCTGTCTTAAACTAAGACCCATTTTCGCAGCGTGGACAGGATTCGAACTCAAAACCTTCAGATTAATAGACTGATACCCTAACCATTAGGCTATATTAACTTGATAAAAAGATCCACTTTTAAAAGGTATAATAAAATAATGTAACTATAATAATAATAATAATAATAATAATAATAATGATAATAATAATATAATAATACAATTTATTTCATTTTATGTTACAGCAACAACACCACAAATCTATTCTATATATAGCGACACATAAAATGATGATTAATACAAATACAATAAATTAATACGAAAACAAAAGCCAAATCCTATTTTACAAAAAGAGATGCACGAAGGGCATCTAAGCCCTTGTATGTGCTATCTCATACCTCAGTTAGTATGTTATGTTATCTACAGTACCCCTTCCTTAAATCAATCTTCATTTATCATTAATGGGTTTTTTGTTATTCTGTTTAATTCACTAAACGTACTACACTTATCAAAACCTACGCCCAAGTTATTAAATGTATTTGCAATGTAATAGTACGAATTTTTTTTGCCGTATTCGTTTCTAATTTTCGGTAATGTAAATTTTCTTTTATTCTTTCTATTTAACGACCTAGTGTTCAACATCTTTTGTAAAATGCTTTGTTTGAAAAAATATTTTTTAATAATGACCGAATTTTTTAACCTCATTATGTTTAAAATTTTATTCCTTACAAGCAATTCTTTTGTTTTTTCCTCCGAATTTATTTTTTTGAAAAGTATTTTCACTGCTTTATTTTGTATACTTTGTAATTTATCCATCATATATTTACTGCAATTTCCATAAACCTCAATCCCATATCTCAAGTGTGAATCAATCCATGCGTAATAAATTGTTAGTAGATTTTTTTTACTAAGTATATCTTTTAATGTATATAATTTTGGTAAAATGCTTCTTAATTTTTTTATTAGTATAGTTATGTGATTATTAAAGTTCCATCTATCATCTAAATTTATTCCAAGATATTTGAAAGAATTAACTTTCTTAATTTCTATACATGTCTTGTTACACAATGTTACATCTGTTGCAGTGTGGTTTATGAAACATTTTTCAGTGTGCAAAAAAATCTTCTCTTTATTTTCATTAATCATATGAGCAGTTTTTATCTCCATCCAAACAGTTTTTTCTTCATCAATAAATAATTCATTTTCTAAAAGCCAATTTTGTACTTTATTTAGATCACTTTGTAAGTTTTTTACCATAATTCTTTTATTATAGTGAATTGATACAATTGCTATATCATCTGCAAAAAGTACCATTTTTGTATATTCAAGAATTTTTTCTATTTCGTTAATGTATATTAAAAATAAAAGTGGTCCCAGGTTTGATCCCTGTGGAACACCAATAATAATAATAATAATAATAATAATAATAATAATAATAACAATAATAGCTTTATTCAATTGTACAACGTGTGTGTTAAGTACAAGCGGCACGAAGTCTTCCGACTTGTTTGTGCAAGCATTTATATAGTTTGAATTTACATAAATATATACAATTTACAGTTAACTAAACCTAAATACATTAATTAATCATAGCTACACAATATACAATTATAAATACAATTAGTAATGTTCTGTTAATGATATTTTATTAAAAATATATTAAATGTTATGTAGCACCAAAGTTTGTATTTTATGTTGTTTTGATCTAGTTTTTAATTTCTTTTTCCATTTGTCTGAAGTTTTTCAAATTTCTTAGCTTTGCTGGTATTTTATTCATGTAATGCGGTACCATATACGTCATCCCCCTTTTGTCATAAGAATTTCTCCACTGGGGTTCAATGAGCCAATTATTGTCACCTCTCACAGATCTATTATTTTCCTTTTTATTTTCTGCTTTGAAATAATTTTTTTTTATAATCTCGTACCTATGTATTTGCTCAATATTCATAATATTTACAAATTTGTTGATTTCTTTACTACTTTTTATTTTGTCAGATTTAAATAATACTTTTATAGCTTTATTAGTCACTTTTTGAAGTTGAATTAACATAGATTTTGTGGTTGATCCATAAAGTGAAATTCCATATTTAATGTTAGACATGATTAATGCTTCAAAAACCATTTTCTTATTATTATCATTTAATGTATCTTTAATTTTATAAAGGATTGGTATTATTCTTCTTATATTTTGGTTTAATTTTTCCATGTGAGTATAAAATTTCCAGCTAGAATCTACTTCTAGTCCCAAATATTTAATATTATATATTTTATTAATTTTGTTGCAAGCACATTTTAAGTTTTCAGTTTCACAATTATCCTCGCATATAATTATGTCTCTCTTTGATTCATGCATGTGTGAGGTTTTTATTGGGAGATAACAAGTTTTGTCTTTATTTAAAATTAAATCATTTTGCAATAAGTAAATTCTCAATTTATCAAAGTCCTCTTGTAGGTGTTTTATCATTTTCTTATTATTATTGTGTATAGATAAAAAGAAAATATCATCAGCGTAGAGAGTTAATTCAGTTTTCCAGACAATGTTTGAAAAATCATTGATATAAATTAAAAAAAGTAGTGGTCCTAAAACAGAACCTTGTGGCACGCCATATTTAATATTTTTCCAGCTGCTTTTTTCTTCACCTAATTTTACACTGCACTTCCTTCCTGTTAAATAACTTTTCATAATATTATACATTTTTCCTCTAAGCCCGTGATTGTAGATTTTTTTAACAATATTTCAGTTTTTAGCGTGTCGAAAGCCTTACTTAAATCAATAAAAATGGCTCCTGCAAATTTACCATCATTTAACGCTCTTGTTACATTATTAATTTTTTCTAATGCATCAATCGTACCAATTCCTTTTCTGTATCCAAATTGATTTTTATTCAGGATATTGTATTTATTAAAAAAGATTTCTATTCTTTTAGCAAAGAATTTTTCAATTATTTTATTTAAAACTGGCAACAGGGAAATTGGTCTATAATTATTTAAGTTTACCATTTCTCCTTTTTTGTAAATTGGTCTAATTATTTGTTTTTTTAAAGTATCTGGCCATATTTCAGTTTTTATGATACTATTTATTAGTGTTACCATAAATTCACTTGTTTTTTCTTTGGTAGCGATAAAATGTTCCATTAGGAAGCCATCATGTCCACTTGATTTTTTACATTTCATATCATTTATGATTGTTATTATGTCATAGATATTAGCTTCAAAGATTTCCATTGTTTTATTTGAGTTTTTGTTTTTTGTATATCTAATTCTGTCTCTAATCTTTTTATTTTTTTTCCCATTTAACTTTTTATTTTTTAAGTCCATATCAATGTCAGGTATTTGTTCCTGAAAGTGTACTGAAAACTTTTCACATGTATCTTTAAAATTACTTTGGCTAAAGCTTTTTTGTATTTGTGCCTCAATACTTTTATTCTTGTTATCTTTTCCTATAATTTGATTTATTTTTTCCCAGGTTTTCTTTCCATCCGTTTTATATTTAGAGAAGAATTGACTGTAAAAAAGTTGTTTAGCTTCACTAATATCTTTGTCTATTTCTTTTCATATTTTTATACTTTTCATTTTCCCAATGCAAAGAAATATTATCTTCCTCTCTCTTTTTTAGTTTTTTAATTTTATTCCAAAGGTTATTTTTAATGTTAATTTTTTTAAGTAAATCGTCATTCATCCATTCATGTCTCATGTAATTCTTTTTATTTTTATTTTGTTTTTTTTTCCAAGGTATTATTTTTGTATATCATCATTATTGTATTGTGTATTTTATCATATATCTCATTTGGGTTACTTTCAGCCTTTAAGTATTCCCAATTCATGCTATTTAATTCTTCTACTATTTTTTTTATTATTTAGGCTTTTCTTCCATTGTGCATTAGTCTTATCATTTCCAATTTTAAGTTTAGTGTTAGGCATAGTAGTGTCATTTAATCCTATTAAAGTATAGTAATGATCTGCTAGTTTAGTAGTTATTACTGCACTATTACAGTTTAAATTAGTTAGTTTAGTGAAGATTAGGTCTAAACATGATTTTGTCATTACCCTGTTCCTTATCTCTTCTCTGGTAGCTGTTACAATTTGTTGTGTATAGCCATTGTAGGCGATAAGATTTTCAAATTTGAGTATATCAGATTTTTCACATTCATTCTGTGTTTCGGTCAAAGTATTAAGATTGAAGTCTCCAATAAAGATTTTGTTTAGATTTTTTGCATTGTATTTTTGCTTTATTATTTTTTTAATTCTGCAATATATACTTTCCTATTAGATGAAGGTTTCCTATAACAAATTACTAAATTGTATTTGTTGCTATTTGTATTCATTGTAATGTCTAATGAATCATTTTCATCCATTTTGATTGCTTTGCACACAATATTACTAAAAACATTTTCCTTTATAAAAACCAAAATGCCACCTCCTTTTTGTGTGTTCCTGCATACACCATATCTTGTGTAATTACACATATTATAAATTTCCGTTTCAATCTCATGTATATTAATTTCTGTTAGAACTATTACATCCCATTTTACAACACTGTTTTCAAGGTCAATCAATAGTTTTTCCCAATTCTTCCTACAACTCCTTATGTTTACATGTATGAACATTATTCTATTGGCATAAAAATGTTTGTCACTCATAAGGTCATCAAAATTACCATACACGTTATTTTTAAATTCATACACCTGCTCCATTTGTGACCTTATTTGTTACCGATTCTTCTGCAGTTTTTTTTTCAGGTTTTCAAGGTCATCTTCACTTTTTATTGTTTACACTTGTTTGTCTTTTTCTTGTTTCTTTACTTGCACTTTCCCTTCTCTGAACCAAATGAATTTGTAGTGTTGTTTTAATTCTTGCTTTGTCTTCCACAACAAACTTTTGTAAAAAGGTGTCATATGCTCATTGATGTATATAAAATTTTCACTTCCACTGCCATACACTTGTTTGTTTGTAACTTGGATTTTTTCCCTTTTCAGCCATATATCTCTGTATTCCCTGCACTTGAACTGTATTATCACTGTGTCTGGTTTGTCTCTCTTTTTCGTTGGTATTCTATGTGCTCTGTCAATGTGCCAATCAGCGAATCCATCAATTTTCAGTGTATCAACTAGGCCATGTATTGTTTCAGTCATTTTTTCATTTTTAACATTGTCTATTCCGTAGATTTCAAGGTTTTTATTTCTTGCATATTGTTCCGCTTCGTTTTGATTCTGCTTTATTTCCTTCAGAGATGTCTTAATTTCATTAGTATCTACTTTTTTCTTTTTTCTTCATACCACCAATTATTTCTTCAATTTTGTCAATCCTCTTGGATAATTCTTTGTTTTCCTGCTTTATTTCTTTATTTTCTTTCTTCATTTCTTCGTATTTTTCTTCCATAAATTTCATACCCTCAATGATTTTTTCATTGTCCTTTTTTAGTTCCAGCAGTGTTTTTTCAATTCTCGCAATGGCCATATCTCTTTCCTCGAGTTTTGCCAATTTTTTTTTCTCCTCTATTTCTGTTTTCTTAGCTTCCTGCTCTTTTTTTGTTTTGCTTTTTATTTTCCCGGCCGTTTTTTCTTCGTCACTGTTGTCGACATCTTCGTCACTGCTAGAGTAGCTTTCACTGTTGGTATTTGTTTTTTCATCTTTATCAGATTTGGTTGAGTTTGTTCTGCCGGGTCTGCAACGCTTACATTTCCATTTATTTATAGACTTTCCCATCGCTTTTACGGTCGTCGCTGCCAGTCCCGCACATTTGTGATGGTATTTTCCTTTGCATTCGGAACAGTTCACTATATCCCCTTCATTTGTTTTAATTACATTTTCACAGTCTTGACACCTGGACATTTTTATCTATGATTTCCGATGCACCAATCGTCCCATGCGAACGGTGCCACTCTGCACGCTACGTCATTTGTAATGTCAGTTTTTCGCCCCTCCAAGACTGAGTGAATCGCAATTTGAAATCGTGAATCCTCCGTAACTAATGCACCAATTTTCAAGCTGTTTGGCTTAAAACACTCACCGGGTAGTCTGCTTTCACCTCATCGTGTCCGTTTGTCGCAGTTCATCGTATTTGATACATAATTTTTACTTTTTTGACGGACGCGAAATGCCGTTTGTGCCGATCGGCGAACACCCCCTGCGGCAATATTAATAATAATAATTTATTTACGATTAAACACGAAACTGAGTAAACAGTTTGTATGTGCAGATCAATACTATTACAATTAAAATATACACATATTTACAATTAAAATACAAATACACTTGAAACAGAAACATGTTTACAGTTTGTTATTGTGCTAACATATACTTAGCTTTAATAAAATTAGTATGTACTAAGAAATATATATATATATATATAAATTAGGTTGTTTTAATTCTCTGCTCATTTTCCTAGCAGCCATTCCTTTATTTTCTTTTTCATAACATATGTTGATTTTAGGTTTCTTAAATTTTCCGGCAATTTGTTGAACATTTTTGGAATCAAGTAGTTCAGATTTCTTTCTCCATACGAATTTCTACATGCAGGGATTTTTAACCAATGATTATTATTACTTCTGCTTTTTCTTGGTAGTGGAGTTTTATAGCCTTGTGAAAAGTAGTTTTGCGTAATTATTCCATACTCAAGGAGTTGTTCAATACCGAAAATATTATTTTCTTTTGCAATTTCACTAGTTTTCTTATACTTATTTGTCATAAATAAAACTTTTAGGGCCTTGTTTAATACTTTTTGTAAACGTTGTACTAATCCCGTTGATGTTGAACTGTAAATATTGCTTGCGTATCGTATTTGTGACATAATCCATGCTTCAAATAATGCTTGTTTTGTTTTTTGATTTATCATATATTTCACTTTGTAAAGCATAGGAATCGATTTTCTTATCTTTATAATGAGATTATCAATGTGATTGTAAAATTTCCAATTTTTATCAATTTCTATTCCTAAGTATTTTGTATTTGTGACTTTTGTTAGTTTTGAACATTTACAATTAGTTGACTTAATACAGTTGTTGCTATGTAATATAATTTCATTCTTGCCAAAATTCATATGTGATGTACCAATTTGCATGAAACATGTTTTAGTACTACTGATGTATATTTCATTCTGATCTAAGAATTGAGTGATTTTATTGAAGTCATTTTGAAGATTTCTTATCATATTTATCTCGGACGTGTTAATGGATAGTAGGAAAATGTCATCTGCATACAAAGTAATATATGTATTCCAATCACTAGTCTGAAGATCGTTCACATACAACAGGAATAAAAGTGGACCAAGGATTGAGCCTTGTGGGACCCCGTAATGAACATTTTCCCATTCGCTACAGATATTTTCAATTTGTACACTGCATTTTCTATTTGTTAGATAGCTATTAATAATATTTAACATTTTACCTCTTAAACCAATGTTATAAATCTTTTCCAATAAGATATCCTTTTCCAAGGTATCAAAAGCTTTCTGTAAATCAATAAGTATTGCTCCAATGTATTTACCCTCATCAAGTGCTCGTGTGATGTGATTATTTATATTAGTTAAAGCTCCAATAGTATTTTTACCTGTCTGGTATCCAAACTGGTTTTTATTTATAATATTGAATTTATTAAGATAATTTTCAATGCTTTGAGCGAAGTACTTCTCAGCTATTTTATTCAGTACTGGTAAAAGTGCAATAGGACGGTAGTTATTGCAGTCAGCTTTCTCTCCTTTTTTTTATAAATTGGCCTTATAATTTGCAATTTTAAAGCATCCGGCCAAGTTTCCTTTTCAATGATTGCAGAAATTAGGGGTATCATGAACTCAGTTGTTTTATCTTTTGTTTTTATAAAGTGGTCCATATAGTAACCATCATATCCTGTTGAAGATTTAATCTTTACACTATTCAAGATTTTATAAATATCGTACGCATTTGGCTTTGTAATGACCATGGTGTTCTGCATTAAATTTTTACGCTTATAGTTTTTTGAATTAAAAGAACTGTTCAATTTAGTTTGTTTAAGTTTTGGAACTTGATCGATAAAGTGTTTCACCATTTTATTACAAACATCTCTAGTATTATGATCTGGAAAAGCTTTTTTAATCGCTTCATCAATGTTTATTTTATTAGTTTTCTTCCCAGCAATATTATTTAGTTTATTTCATATTTTACTACTGTCCTTAGCATTATCTTTAAACAAATTATTATAATGATCTTGTTTTGCTTTATTTATTTTTCTTAGTACTTTTAATTTTAAATCTTTGTATTGTTTAATTAGGTCTTCTGATGGATTTTTACTCTTGCTTATTTTAGACCATAAACCATTTTTATCATTAACCATGTTTAACAATTCAATAGTCATCCATTCATTTTTCATAGTTTTCCTCATAGGTAATTTTTTATATGGTATTTTGTTGTCGTTATAGATTTGTGTGATTTTATTTTCAATTTCGTTATAAACATCATTTGGATCATCCATTTTGTATAAATTTTCCCAATTAATATTGTTTAGTTGTCTAATAATGTTCTTATTGTTTAATTTG